>WTSP01016251.1:17744-36045 GCA_025331215.1 Actenoides lindsayi | reverse complement strand
TGGATAAGCTGGAGAGGTGGGCCCAGGTGAACCTCATGAGGTTCAACAAGACTAAGTGCAGGGTCCTGCACCTGGGTGGGAATAACCCTCACTATCAATACAGGCTGGGAGATGAGGTGCTGGAAAGCAGCTCTGCAGAAAAGGACTTGGGGGTATTGGTGGATGAGAAGCAGGACATGAGCCAACAGTGTGTGCTTGCAGCCCAGAAGACCAATTGCATCCTGGGCTGCATCAAGAGAAGCGTGGCCAGCAGATCGAGGGAGGTGATTCTGCCCCTCTGCTCTGCTGAGACCTCACCTGGAGTACTGCATCCAGCTCTGGAGCCCTCAACACGGGAAAGACATGGACCTGATGGAGCGGGTCCAGAGGAGGGCCAGAAATATGATCAGAGGGCTGGAACACCTCTCCTACGAGGACAGGCTGAGGTTGTTCAGCCTGGAGAAGAGAAGGCTTTGGGGAGACCTACTAGCGACCTTCCAGTACCTGAAGGGGGCCTACAGGAAGGCTGGAGAGGGACTGTTTACAAGGGCCTGGAGTGAAAGGATGAGGGGTAATGGGTTTAAATTAGAGAAGAGTAGATTTAGATTGGGTATCAGGAAGAAGTTCTTTACATTGAAGGTGGTAGAAGAGCGGAATAGGCTTACCCAGGGAGGTGGTTGAGGCCCTATCCCTAGAGATATTCAAGCTGAGGTTGGTCAAGGCTCTGAGCAGCCTGGTCTAGTTGAGGGTATCCCTGTTCACTGCAGGGGGGCTGGACTAGATGACCTTTGGAGGTCCCTTCCAGCCCTAGCCATTCTATGATTCTATGCTTACATTATTCTATACCAGGGGACCTGTAACGTAATGTAAAGCTACCTTTGTGAATGATATTTAAAACATTTTTCTATGGTTTGCATTGTTTTAAATAATGCTCAAAAATGCATACACAAATGAAAGCTAAGGTGCTTACAGTCACTTGTGGTAAGGAACTAGCAGTTCTTTTTCTTGTGATACAGTGCAGTTCTTCCAAGCTGTGGTTTGAGAAGACATAACTGGTGGCATGGCTTAAGACTTAAGGTGTTAAAGTTTCTCTTTGTAGTCATGTGGGTGGGACTTATATATGGCAATTTATGAGCTAAGGTATATATAACCTCTTTTTCTTTCTTCTCTTGGATTTTCAAGGTCATAAGGTGGCTTTTATTTGCAATTACCTGCTTGCAGGCTTCCTTGCCTGTATGCTGCCTTTCCTTTATCCTTCAATATACTCCTTCTCTCTTATTTTTCCAGCAGCCTCTGGAGGATGCACTAATCAAATTTCACTGCAGAATTCTGCAATAACTTGTTTGTTTGCTTCGTACCAGAAAGTATGGGAAAATGATGAAAATTATTAGCCAGAGGCACAATTTCTTTCTGTCCCCGTTGTACAGGGGAAAGAAAATGATATGGGAGCAGACCTGTTATTGCCTAATTCTGCACAGTGCCCCACCAAGGGCTTCATGCTGCTTTCAGAGACATGTGCTGGAGGCAGGAGACCAAGAATCAGAGCAGGAGTGTTTGCCACTTGTAAGCTCTGAAAAACTAGCCCTGGCATCATTCATATTTTACCATCCATGCTCACATGGTGTCTGAGCCAAGTGTATGGAATTGCTTCAGCTGTCAGGGAAGCACCAGTGTGCAGCCTGGGTTTTGTCCTCCCCGCTGCCCCAGGGGCTCACCTGACTCTGAACTTGGGGACCTTGTGCAACTTGAAGGAGGGAGCAGAAGGTGATGGATGTGGAAGGGGGCTGAGAAATCATCAGGCACTTAAGAGGATTTCCCTGTCCATCTTGGGCAGTTCAACCATCCACAACTGTGGACATTGCTTTTCACTTTGAAGACACTCCTTCAGAAACCCTGCAGACTGAAATGTCCATAGCATTCCAGGTAGTTCTCTGCTTTTGTGTTTGTTTCCAGCCTTGGACTACTGATAGTAGCAGTGTTTAATTTTTTTAATATGGAAATCACAATTACTGTCAAAAAGTAGGAAATGTCATTGAATTTTCTCTTGAGAACTTTCTCAGGTGAATAAAACCAGATTTGGATATAATAGTCCTAACAGCTCTTAAACAATTCTTGATCCTATGGAATTAACGACCAGGGGTGAAAGTAACTGAGTTACTCATGAGTCCATAGAAGTTAACAGTTACTCTGGAAAGCACTTATCATAAGTATCATTTTGGTACAGTGAGACATTAGTGTTATGTCTCACACCCAATGCAAGCAGTGTCCCTGTCACCCACCGATTATACAAGTTCTATCCAGATCTATCATTTCCAGCCATGAGCTGAGGTGGATAGTATTGTGAAATAGAAGTTACCACCATGGTTTTAAAGAGAGTTCCTGGGTCCAATGTCCACTTGATGGAAGATAGCTTCTTTGAAAATTAAGCCTATATCCTGCAAACACACGTTATCACTAACTGCCAGTATAGGGCTCTGTATTAGACTTGTTGGCGAGCAACAGCCCAGGTAATCTACATTTTCACACAGTTACTTAATCTGTATAGTCAAGGATTCAGGTTATTCTTCCAAGTGCAGTCATTGACAGGTCCATTTTGTCTTGCTGTGTAGATATTTGCTCAAACATGCTACAAGCTGACAGACCATCCTATTTTGAGCTTCGCTTTATGTTCCCTTCTATGAACACTGTCAAAACTGGCTCTTCAGGCTTGAAAATTGTGGTTTGAAATATCCCCTGAATCTGTTTATCTCTGTACTCTAAGATGCTAAATCTTATCTCCAAGGTGGAAGAACAGTCAGTTCCTCCTTTTCAGTTTAGGAACAAGAGGATAACGTCTTGTGACCCAAAGTGTGTTTCACTTTCCTTCATCTTCTCCTTCCCTTCACCTCCAAACCAACAAGAGGTGAAAGTACATTACTTCTCCTGTTTGCAATTAAAGTCTATCTACTGTAGCTAGATAGTGCTATCATGAGTCATAGAAGTCTGATATTACCTTCCAATGAGTTCTGTGAGTTAAGAATACACTGTATATAACATTCTTCTTTGAAAAGAGTACTCTGCTAGCTTTTGGTCCCTTGTTAGCAATCAAGTAGGCTTTATTGAAGTTCATTATATAACATGATTTTATGTATATCAGTTGCATATTCTCCTTTTTTTCTCTCTAAGAGAAACAATTCTGACCTTTTTACTTTGTCTTCATGCATCTCAGCCTTATTGAAAGCTGTCACCTGTCTGTCTCATGCCTTCCGTGTCTCTCAAGACCTCCAATTTATGTTGCTCTCTGTAGAAACGCTGAAGCTCAGGGTTGCATTAAAAAAATACCCAAACTTCATGAGTAGACGATCCTACTTTGTCAATTAACAGTCACTCTGGGTTAAGGTGATGGGGAGTAAATGGAACAGTATGAAGAAACATAACAGGTAAAGCATCTCTGACATTTTGACTTAGGACGAAGATCTAGGTCACAGATATTTTCAGTCACTAATTTGAGAAGAAAATGTGGTTCTATCTCAAGTCAGCAAAAAAAAATGTTGGCAATGAGCACAATACAGAATAGATGATTCCTTATGGTTAAGCTTCCCATACCTCTGGAAGATAAATATTGCCCTCCCTTTTTGATCAGTATTCTGGGAATAGTCAGACAATTTAACTGGAAACCAAAATGAAGATTTTTGATGTCCTAACCTCTATCGGTAGTGTAAAGTAAGTGAAAGAACCACAAAAAGCTACTCCAGGCCTGTTGCTTAAATGAACTGCATAATGAGATGTAAATATCTCACCTGATCCAATACAAGCGGAAAGAAATGACACTTTTTCACTGGCTTCACTGAGAGCTAAGCTGGCTGCCAACACAGAAATTGATCTTTCTGTTCAATGACACTATAGTAAGGAAGCCCCACAACCTCACTTTGCATTGTCTGTGGGTTCTACAACATCATTTTGACTGTTCTGATTGAAAAGAGCAGTTAAAAATGCTCTGTGAAGAAAAACTGTGATGCAGGGCTCAGTATCTCTCTGAATTCCTAACAGCTTGTAAATTACTGAGAGCGTGTCTCTGTGCTCTGCTAAGAAACAGCCTATTTCTGAGGAAAAGACTCCCTTCAACTCAGTAGAAAAATATATACTCTGCTACAGGCATGTCTGTGTGATTTAGACTGTGCCTCCAGAGTATAGAGACTGTATATGTAAGCACACTCTGCTAATTAATACTGCACTATCACTCCACTAATTAATACACAATAGAAGAGCTCTCCTGCCATTTTCCAAGGTAATACAGAATTTGGAAAAATAGAATCACAGAATGGTTTGGGTTGGAAGGGACCTTAAAGATCATCTAGTTCCAACCCCTCTGCCATGGGCAGGGACTCCTCCCACTAGACCATCAAACCTCATCTTGAACACATCCAGTGACAGAGCATCCACAACTTCCCTGGGAAACCTGTTCCAGTGTCTTACCACTCTCATAGTGAAAAGCTTCTTCCTAATTTCTAATCTAAATCTACCCTCTTCCAGTTTGAAGCCAACCCATTACCCCTTATGCTATGATTATAAGCCCTTGTAAAAAATCCCTCCCCAGCTTTCTTGCATACTCCCTTCAGATATTGGGAGGCCACAACAAGGTCTCCCCTGAGTCTTCTTTTCTCCAGACTGAACACCTCTCTCAGCCTGTCCTCTTAGGAAAGGTGTTCCAGACCTCTAATCATCTTTGTGGCCCTCCTCTGGGCTTGCTCCAACAGATCCATGTCCTTCTTGTGCTGGGGACTCCAGGACTGGATGTAGTACTCCAGGTGGGGTCTCACAAGAGCAGAGTAGAGGGGCAGAATCACCTTCCTCAACCTGATGGGCACGCTTCTTTTGGTGCAGCCCAGGGAAAGGTTGACTTTCTGGGCTTCATTCACAAATTGTTGGCTTATATTGGGCTTTTTATCAGCCTGCACTCCCAAGTTTTTATCCTCAGGACTGCTCTCAATCCACTTATTGCCCAGCTTGTATTTGTGCTTTGGATTGCCCTTCCCCAGGTGCAGAACCTTGCACTTGGCCTTGTTGAAATTCATGAAGATGGCATGGACCCACCTCTCTAGTCTGTCAAATTCCCTTCCCTCCAACGTGTTGACCATAACCATGCAGCTTGGTGCTGTCATCAAACTTGCAGAGGGTGCAGTCAATTCCACTATCCACGTCACTGGCAAATATGTTAAACAGCAACATTCCCAGTACTGTTCTCTGAGGAATACCACCCATCACTGGTCTCCACGTGGACATGGAGCCATTGACTGCAACTCTTTGAGTGAGACAGTCCAGCCAATTCTTTACTCACTCAGTGGTCCCCACCCATCAAACCCATGTCTTTCCAATTTAGAGACCAGGATGTCATGCAGGACAGTGTCAGATGCTTTGCACAAGCTACAAAATGTAGCCATGAAAATCTGAGGAATAATGGAGACTCCTCAATGGGGTGTGCTGAAGCCTGAGAACATGGGAGGAGCTCTGGACACAGAAAATGCCTCGGAGTTACAGAGATGAAGATAGGTGCAGCATGCTCCCCTTCCTGTATAACCTCACAACTAAAGAAAGCAAGATTTTGAGTGACATAAGACATTTTAAGATATTTTACTATGAATCCAGTATTGCTGTGGATTTACACTGAAGGTCATCTCAGTCAACCTAGACAATAGATGGTGCTTAGTCAGTGTAAAGCCAGTGAATGTTCTAAACAAATGGGTTACGTGTCTTAAGTATTGCAGGGCTTGCTGGACCACAGTGGAAGATAAGTATGAAGAGAACTGACAAAATGTGTTCTGGCATGTTTAGAAAATGTAGCATATGTTAGAATAATCTGGGACTTTCTCTCCTCCCAGTGTTACCATTATCACTGAAGAAGTGCTCACTGTTGCATAGGAAGTCATGAGAAGGACAGCCTCAACTCTCTAAGGAGACTTAAACCCAGCCAAAATCAGTGACAAGTTTTTCTTTTAAGAAGGTGGACTGGAAGGCTGAGGGTAAGATGACCCTACCTTAGTCAGTTCTGAAGAGAAAATAATACAAATAGTGGCAATGGAATATCTGTGGCCTTCTATGCTGTCTGTGAAGACAGGACTTCTTCTTAGAAAGAGTCTTGACAGTGCTGTGAACCTTGGCTAATCGCCACTCTCAGCTGGCATCAGAATCAAGGACAAGCTAGGACATCAAAGGTCCTCACATCAGTGACACATACAATTATTTAATGAGTAACTGTTTGCTGATGTTAATGAACAATTGATTGCTAGTGCAACTGGACAGCATGTAGTTCTGGATTTTTGATTCCTCAGTAATACCTCTGGCTACAGGTATTTTCCTCACAAACAAGAGTGGAGAACAAGTTCTAGATAATAGCACAGAACTTTCTGGGCTTGCAGGTATATGAAAGGGAAGATTAACCAGAACACAGTAAGTGCTGCTGATTGCTAACAAAAAAAAATAAGCACTTTCCTAATTACCAGATGGAAAAATTGAAAAAAAAATCTGGAAATATTGAAGTGCAGAAATAAGGAAAATGAAGGCACTTTGGCAGTCCCTGAGTGGAGAAGAGAGCTGGCATTTGAGGACAACACAAAGTTTCTTGCAATCAGTCAGGAAGGTATTTTTACAGTCTTTCTGAAAACATGGAGAATGGGTGAAAAAAGAACTGCAGCCTGTCCGGAAGGTGAGTCACCTGAGTTGGATGTCCTTCCCCTCAACTGATCTTGCTGGTTACACACAGGTGGAAAAAGTCAGAAAAATGCTGGGATAAGCTCTTTTCTACTTTCTCTCCCTCTCTTTCTGAGACCCACCATGGTACAAGGAGTATGAAAAGTTACATGGTTCATATGTTGAGAGATCAAGGTTATAGCTGGGTGCAACTGTGCTTGAAGATCTCCCAAAAGAGGTGTGCTTTTGATTGCATCCCAGTCCCATGGGGAAGAACCTGCACCAGCCTCAAACCTCAGTGACTGCAGGAAGGAAATCTTCCTCAAGGAGGGGAGCAACAGCCACAGAAAAATAGGGATCATGCTCATGAACAATCTGCTTGTGGCCTTGGTGGTTGCTCAGTAGGATTTCTGCCAAAAAAAGCAGCACCCAGCTGTGCTTCTCTGTCCTCCTGATACCCATCCCAGCTCTTCCCTCTATTGCCCATGGCAGAGTACAAGAAAAGGAAGCTGAGAGACTAGTGACTTTTTAATGCTGAAAAATGCTGTCCACTGACAGTGTAACTCACTGCTTAAAGTCATAATGTCTATTTTATATACATTTTCTTGAACCATTATCCATGAACAATGGACTTTTCTACAGAAATATGAGTTTAACAGACCTAAGGCTCTTCTAATTTACCCCAGCAAGCTGATGCAGGAAATAATTAAAAACATTAACTTTTCCTCTCCATCTTTGATTCCTGCCTCAGTGCAGTTACTGCAGAGACCTGCAGATTGAAGACTTAAAATGCAGCTGCATCCTGCATCTTCAGTGCCTGTAGCTCTGTCCTCGATTTCTGGAATTAACTCAAATAAATTATGCATTTCTACATGCTTAACCAGGAAAAGTCTGCATAGTGACATTGCAGAGTCATTCAGAAGGGAAAAAAATCTGACCCTGTTGTGTTATGAATGACAGCTATTTTTGCTTTTTGGCTGATACATTGCCACTTGGGATAATTTACTAAAAAAGAAACTAATGAAATTACTGGAGTACCAGGCAAAGAAGGAAAAAAATACCAGGAGGAAAAGGAAAATTCCCAACAACAACTCACTGCAGAACAATGAAAATGCTTCCCACCTGCAAACTTCTCAAAAACATTTCCATGGAGCCTCAGCTTCTAATTTGGCTTCAACTCGTAGTGACAGATAACTGGAGTTTATTGATCTGAGATAGACATGAATTTTAGGAGGGCAACATGATGAACTCTCTTAGGAAATTGCAGCAGGTGGTGCATTAATATTATTTTCCTCTACCCTGAAACTTGTTCCTTTTGCACGTAAACCACAGCTTTCCCATTAGTCTATATCATCCTGGCTCTGTATTGATATCAAGCTCCTAAGTTCATTGCAGCACTATCCAAGGCACAGCTGATCTGGCTAAGATCCTTTTGGGTAACTGCGCCAGTTGTATGGAGGAAGCAATGATGGCTCTGCTTAAAATTATGCTTAAATAGTTCCTTTCTTATGTGCTGACAGTTATTCACAGGGAGCTACATTTGTACTTGTCAGGGTGAGCCCACACATTGGGTGGACTTCTTGTGAATCAGCGCTCAATGCACAGCCCTTCAGGGTAAAATGATGAGCTAGCTGTAGTTTTTGAGAAGGATATAAATTCATCTTTGTGTCAGGTTGGTGTGTTTTACACATTCATACATTAATTTGATTCACAAATATACACATTTCATTTTTTACTGATCTTATTGTCCTGGTCACCTTCAAAATCCACCTTTTGCAGTCTATATTTTTAATGCGCTTTTTTTTTCCTCCATGCTGATTTTTTCTTATCCTAAAGCAATGACTTCAATTTTCTCCTCTGAAATAATTTAAGGGATCTGGCCTTGTGGTGTTTACTCATGCACCCTCTTCAGTTTTTCTCTAAATAAATATTTTGCAAAAATGACAGCACAAAAAGGCATTGGAAGGAAATTACAGTCCAGCATACAGGGACAGATGTCCTCAGCCTGCTAAAGACAAAATATCCCAGGCTCTGCAAGCTGAGCCTGTACAGTCTGTGAGAGCTAGTGCAACAGTAACTTTATTGTTTAATATTCATATTCTATGTATTTGAATGCTGGGAGGCAAAGCTAGTATACCTAAAAATGAGAAAGAAGTATTTGTTTTCACACATTCAACCCTTGTTTTAGTTACAAGGTTACCGGACACACTTCTCCCACAGCAGCAGTGGGGAGCAATCCTGGTCTGCCTTGGGAAGCTGCAGTGGGAGGACACATGGGTGGGAAGTGGTGGCTGACCAGTGTCAGGGAGCCCGCTCAGCCCAGTCCCCATGTGCTCCCTGACAAGTGTGGTAACTTATCTGGTCAAGCAGAGAACAGTGTGAACAATATGAAAGAACTCAAGTTTGTATATGAATCTTCACAACATGGTACTGGTGAACCAGTAGCTATAGTTTTGTGGGTTTAGTGGTTTGAAACGTATAGAAAATCTATGAAAATAAGGGGAATTCTAATCTTATGTCCCTCCTACTTTTTTCCACATGAGGACAGTTTTCTTAACTACTGACTTTAAAATAGAAGCTTTACTATAGCTCTGACAAGATCATCATGAAGAAGTGAGGTCTAATTCAGGATTAGCAGAAGGAGAAGAAGCAACCGTAATTCCCATTCTGCAGTTGAAGATGTAAGGTGGTGGTATACATTATGCTGGTATCCACGTCTTGCAATCCCAGTTGGTGACCATGACAGAACTTGTGAAATAAGCAGGCATGGTCAACCAAGAAATTGTTTAAATATGTTTCCTGAAAGAACCATAGGACAGTGACTCTGTTTTCACATATGGCTTTGTTTAGGAAGTAGAAGTTCTTCTACTGTTAACAGAGATCCATACCTTTTATGGCCTAGGTACATGGATGTATACAACATGCAAACCCCACTGGGCAAATATTTTGCCATGATTTGAACATGACAGGCTGTAGCATACTGTAGGGAGAGAAGATTTTATGGTCATATCATTCCCCTAGCCCCAATTCCAGATGGCACAAAGATGTGTCTTTCTTTTTACCTGCCTCTATTTCTGCACTATGTCAGTACATCTTAAACAGAAATGCAAATGTGCTGAAGAAATGTTCATAGAGTAAAACACATTTTGCCTTTTTATATTCCCAAAATAAGGTCAAGAAATTCTTTCTGTTCATGGACTTTCTGTAAGCTGGCAAAGTGGCTAAATTAACTGCATACATTATTCATTACAAATTATTCACTTTATGCAGCACATACTGATTGTTTAGAAAATTCATTCTTTCTGTCCTAGAAATGTCACTGGCTTTAACTCATTACCTCATCATTGACAAATTCTGTTGATTGCTTGACTAGTTGCTTTAACTAATCCAGGATTATGGTTCACAACAATTATATAGTCACTTCTCTAGCACTTTGCACATGAGGATCCCAAAACATGATTTTGAAATGCTAATTAATCCCCAGAGCACCTGAGAGGTGAAATATTTCTATCCTTATAGCAGATTTGTTGCTCTTGAACCTTGTCAGGAGGTAGAAAGTCATTCTGCTGACTCACACAAGCTGCCAGGTCAGATGGGTCTCATTAGCTCCAACCAACCAAGATAAAAAGCTGAACATTAAACAGAAAGAAAAAGAAAGAAAGAAAAAATAATAAAGTAAGAGGAGGTAGGAAGGGTGAAAGAACAGTAAGTAATACTTCTGTTAGCTGGTTGTGGAAGCATTGCTTGGTTTCAGAGTCTTTTTTGTTAGTGTTGTTGTTGAGGTAGCTGAATAAATGATAGAGAGTTAAAAGGGAACGAAGGCTTCTAGTTGAACTTACTGACCAGGCTGAATCTTTCAGGATGTATTTCCAGACTTGCCAATGCTAGAAGTCCAGAAATTTTATGGATGAGTTTACTATGTACCTGCATCTGATCTGTGGTGCTTCAAAAAGCTGGAATTGCTGTGTGTGCTGTGCTAAGTGTTCAGTGACTACTCATCTTGGACATCTGCATGTTTGGTCCTTGATCAAAGATGAAGCTATTTGAAGACTGGTAGAAGAAGCTATCACCTAAACTGATGAACATGGCAGGCTAGCAAACAAGCTATATAGCTAAGGATTTCCTTTGTCTAGGGTAACTTTTAGGTAGCAGAATGGCTACAGCGGAATTTTAGAAGTTATATACTGGAGCCAGGTGATCTTTGGCTGGTATGAGGACTAGTGAAAGCAGAGATTTTGCTGTACATCTACATCCCTTATGCTCTTTCACACTCCCATATATTGGGAAACTGAGGTCTACAGGGCAAAAGGAAATTATCCACTGTCTGAAATATGGGGAGATGTGGGAATTTGGGTCTTACCTAGAACTCTGTCATGAACAACATCATATCTTGTGGGGTTTTAAACTTTGTCTCCATTTGTTGGTCTCTTAAGAGATCAGGTGATATGACAGCTAAGCACTGCTGTAAAGTGGAGCTCTGAAAGTGAATTGTGTTGTGCTCTGCAGCAAAGGAACACCAAGCAAGAACACCAAATGAACAGTATTCATCGTCAGTTGGTGTTTTCACTGAAAGTAAAGAGCAGGGCCTTTGAGCAAAAGTCACACAAACATGTTCTTCTGGAATGTGTTCAGAACTGGAAAGGTAAAACAAATGTTACCAGGACTCCATAATTTAATGTATGCTGAAAGAAAGGGAATTAAATGGGGGAATGTGTGCACGAGTCTTAACACTGCCAATGTATAGAAGAGTGCAATATGGCACCTAGCAATTGTGCTTTGAAAAGGTAGTTACCATCTGAAGAAGTGAATCCAGGTAACCAGTAAACAGACAGAATGAAAGGTATGGGCCTGTTCATGGCTGTAAGGTGGAGCACATGGATGCTAATGTTGCTCTGGAACTAAAGAGTTCTTTGAGAAAGAGGAGAGAAAAAAAAAATCAACAAAAAAAACCCTGAAAGCCATGAGTGCTCATGGTTCAAGGGAAAAACAACAGTCTGTCTAGTAGGGGCATTTAGGCAGAAAGAGAGTGATAAACAAAAGCTTACATATTGCCCCAGGTTATACTGTGGAACAATATGGCATTGATGTGAGTACTTGATTAAATAAGAACAGTAGGAGTATAGAGAACTGCTGCATAAATTTTTGGTAAAATATGCTTGCCAGCCTTCATTGATATCAAAAAAAAGGATTGACTGTGTCCATATGACCTAATTCTAGTCTTTCTTGCACTAGCAGATGGAGGAATTGCTTTCTGGAGGTTAATGGCTTTAGACTTGTATGTAAATGAGGGGAAAATTTGATCTTAAATCTCTAGGAAGCAGAAAGCAGTGACGGGATTTACTGCAGAGCTCTTCCACAGGCGAAGTCTGTGGGGGCTGGAAAGGAGGGACTGTGCAATTAGAGAAGCCTTTAGCAGAGCCATTCATTCTGCACCTGTCCTCCCATTTCAGTGCTGGTGAGCATGGGGATTTGAGGAGGAAGAAGGAGGTAGTAGAATAGCTGTGGATGGGACTCTGCAAAGAGCTGTCCCAGATCCCACAAAGGTGGGTTTGTGTTGTCCCTTCCTGATAATATTTTTCTGGCCAAGTTCCCTGACTATCTTTGCTGAATTACCTTGTTGTGCATTTGGGGCATGTCAGCAGTGGCCTAGTTGGGGAGTCAGGGGAAATGTGAGCAGCAGTGAGCTCTTCAACAAACCTTGGCGACAGTTCTGTGGTTAAGATCACAAATACACACCCCACAATGTGGTGCAGCCCATTGGCACTGCAGGACTCTTCAAAATCTTAGGAAGGTGGAAGAGGACCAGAATGCTGGACCAAGGGCCTGCTTTTCCCATGGATGAATCCTATGTTGGAGCCTCATGAATGTGGCCAGATTTGGTTTTGCCTCGGTGGTCATGGGGAAAGAGCAACCTGTCCAGACAGGACTAGCCCCTCTGCCTCTTCTCACCTTCAGTTCCCCAAAGCTACATGTCCCAGAGTGGCTTTGCTCTGGTTTATCTTTTCTTTTCATGGACAGACCCTGTACCTTTGAGACTATTGACTGCTTAGGTCTGCCCCTTGTTGGTGGTACTGTGCCTTTTCCGAGTGGGTACCAAAGCTACTTCCTGTGTCTGGAACTCATAGGTGCATGTAGGCAGAGGAGGGTCTGGTGTCCAGGAGATGCAAATCCTTCCTTGTGCTGACCTTTACTCTTCTGTGGCACCTTTCTGTCACATGTATGTCAGCAAGGATGGCAGGGTAAGCCAAAATGCAAGCCAGAGAGACAGAACAGTTGTTTTGTGCTAAAGAATGAGATTCCAAGTCAGGGAGAATTACAGTAATTTTCCTGTTCAAAGGGCAGAGAAAACAATAGCATGTTTGCCATGGATATCAGATATCTGAAAAACCAAATGGATCCCTGGTGTAGCTTTATGGGCTTCAACAAAATTACCCTGGATTCAGTATCAGGCAGGGACTTGAAATTTCATTTTCATGTGAGAGCTATTAAGGCTACACCTCTTTGCCCCTTGTGGAATGGATAATGTGTTTCTGCTGTTTTGTCATCTGTAGTCTGTTGACTGTCTGGGGTTGGTGTCCGTTCATTCTTCCTTTGGAAAAGATGTATATGTTCTCGGAAGCCCAAGGTCCTGTGATCTGTGTAGCTGAGGGGGACAGTAACAGCAATAGGCCAACAAGCCTGAACAGTTTCTTCTCTCTTAGTGAGGATTGGGATGTCCAGATAAGACAGGACAGAGAAGTATGTGCTACTAAATGTGCTGCTAGCTCTTCTATGTGGCTTCAGGGCTGCAAGAATGGTGTTTCCCTTATAGACTTTTATTCATTTTCCTGGAGAGGATATAATAAGACATTCTGGCATTGCCTACGTATTAGCATATTACCACCTATTTTGCTTAATCTTTTCCTTCATTTGCTCTCTCTTTGTTGCCTCTCACCTTTTTCATGCTTTCTTTCTTGCTTCATTTCTTAATGAAATGTGATTTCCCTAGCTTTCTGGTTCCCTTGAATCATCAATAAAAATCTGGCATGTCTCTTTTTTAAAGACTTACTACTAATATACTTATAAAATTACTTTAATCAGTGTTATCTCAGGGAATTCCTAAGTAGTTGCTAGAATACAACTAATTATTGTGCTGTTACTTTACTGTTCATATGTTATTCTTCTGTGTAGTTGTAACTTTTGCTATCTAAATATTAGCTCTCTGGTGAGCATTCCCATTAGGCTACATTTTTTCCCCTCAAGAAAATGTGTAATTTGCTTAATTACTTTTCCTTATCTACTTAACTCATGTGCTACCATGTTAACACTTTTGAGAACCCTCAGCATTTCTAACTTCGTTCTGAGAGGAACTTCCTAATGAAAAGGTAGTTGGCTTCAGCTTTGAGAGTGCTTACTTACCACGGAGGAAAATGTTCAGTAGTCTTTTCCAAAAGGATGAAAAGCCAAAATATCAAAAACTTTTTTTTCTTAAGAGGTTCGGAAAAGGATAAGGGGGAATATTATTTTCTGAATATTATTCAGAAAAGTTTGGGAGAATGCAGAGGTGAGGTGGATATTTTGTTCTTTTCAAGCTGAAGTCAAATTTCAGTGCAGGATGTGGTCAATGCTGGCAATTCAGTTTGAAATAAAGCATAATTTTTTTACTCGTACTTTAGACTCATAGAATCATAGAACAGCTCATGTTGGAAGAGACCAACTTCTCACAGGAAAGGGAGCCTAGATGAGCTTATTATTTAGCACCCTGCCCAATTGCATCTTGAAAACCTCTCATGATGGGGACATTACCACATGTCTGTGGAGTTTGTTCCAATGAATTATTTTTTTTCTCACTGTAAAAAAAATTCTTCCTTATGTACAGATGAAACCTTTCCTGTTGTAAATTGTACCCTTTGTCCTTTGTCTTCACCATGTGGCTCTTTGTGAAGAAAGAGCTTCCATTCTCTCTGTAGATGCCCTTTAAATATTGAAATAGTGTGATGAGGTTCTGCTGAGTCTTCTCCAGGGAGAAAAGACCTAACTTCTTTACTGTCCTCATAGAGAAGGTCTTCCAGCCCTTTAATTATCTTTGCAGCCCTCCTCTGGACCTTCTCCAGTCTATCCACATCTTTCTTGAATTTTGGGGACCAGAATTGGGCACAGTACTCCAGGTGTGTCCTGAAAAGCACTGAGTAGAATGGGATAATCATGTGTCTATCTTTGCTAGTAATGCCCCTGCAGATGCAGTCCAGGTCCGATTTGCCTTTACTGTAATGGTGCACTGTTGAGCGATGTGCAGCTTGTTGTCCATCAGGACATAGAATTCCCTTCCATCAAGGCTACTCCCCAGCCACACAGGTCCTAGCTTATACTGAGCCCTTTGGTTATGTTGTCCCAGGTGCAGGACTTTGCTCTTGCCTTTGTTAAACTTCATACTGGTCTTGATAGACCACTTTTCCACCCTATGCAGGTCTGTCTGTAAGATGTCTTTCCCTTTTGTTGTGTACAGCTCACAGCCCAGTCTGGTTTCATCAGCAAAGTTGCAAGGATGCTTTCAATCCTGTTCGTCCAGCTCATTTATGAAGACATGGAACAGCGTGGGGCCCAGTATTGATCCCTGAGGGACTCCACTTCTGACAGGCTGCCAGCCTGAGTAAAAATCGCTGATAACTACCCTCTGAGTGCAACCTGTTGGCTAGTTTCCTGATCATCTCACAGACCGTCCATCCAATCTGTATCTTGACAGCTTGTCCAGGAGAAAGCAGTGGGAAAGTATCAAATGCTTTGCTGAAGTCCAGGTGGACAACATTCTCTGCTTTCCCCATGCTGACAGAAGTTGTTATGTTGTTGTAGAAAGTGATTAGGTTAGTATGGTATGACTTGCCCTTGGTAAATCTGTGCTGGCTTTTCCCAATCACCTGCTTCAGATGGTTAGTAATAGTTTCTAGGATGACTTACTCTCTTTCTTGCCCAGGAACTGAAGTAAGACTAATGGGCCTGTGGTTTTCTGGGTCTTCCTTTGGGCCTTTCTTGCAGATGGCTATGGCATTTTTCTCTCTTCCAGTCATCAGAGACATCTCTTGATCTCCATGACTTTTCAAATGTTATAGGCAGTGGCCCTGCAACAATGTCAGCTGCTTCTTTTAACACCCTGAGGTGGATTCCCTCTGGGCCACAGACATTTATGTGGGTTGAGCCCTTGCAAGAGGCTGCGAACCAGCCCTTCCTCCACTACTGGTAAGTCAACACATGCACTGCTGTATCGACTTCGTTTTGTGATATCAGGTCCAGCTACACTGGTAAAGTCGGAGACAAAGAAGGTATTGAGACCTCTGCCCTGTCAGCCTTATGACTAGTTTCCCTGCCCATTTTAGTAATGGTCTTATGTCTTACCTGTACTTTTGCTTACTGCTCACATATCTGAAGATCCCTTTCTTGTTGTACTTGGCATCTTTGTCCAATTTCAGTTCTAGCTGAGCTTAAGCCTTCCTGACAGGGAAATTACTGTAATTTTTAAAGCAGATCAATTAAAAATGTATGTAGCTATATCCATTGCAATGTGTTACCTTGTGTTTTCTATTTCCAGATGTTTTGTTGAATATGCTTTTTTTTCTTTGCAATAACCTTGGCTTTAGCCTGTTTGTAATGAGGTGGTATATGACACTGTCACAAAGTGTGTGGTAGTTCATTACTGTTACTATTGCAATAAGTGGTTTGGTAAGGTGAAGCTATCACTTAGATCTGCAATACCAGCAGAAGCGTCTCTCGTTGTCTTCCAATTTCTTTAATGCTAGATACTGACAGGTAATAATGACTTGAAGATGTGCTCATAAAAGGCACTTTTCCCCTAACCTGGTTAGAAAGGTTCTTATGAATTATTGCAAACATCAGATGATATTCAGATTCTGTTTAATAATAGATTCTTGTGTAATGTAAGAGTGTGATTTTTCTTTTACCAAGTCTCTGCTGACCTTTTTAAGATTACTTCCACCTTGATTCCAAATTGACACATCTGAACAATAGCACAAACCATCCAAACCCCACGACTGCAACATCCTGGGTCTGTTTAACTATAGGGTCCATGATGGCTCAGCTGACCCAGGAGGTCCCTGCTCTCTTACGCCATGCAGTTTCTTACCTCACTCTTATGTCCTGGTTCAGTGGTGCGTGGCCACGGATGAAGTGTGCAGACCCAAGGGGCAGGGAGATGTGGGAACTGTGCTGGCTTTCCTGGTTTTTTAGCACTTCTTTGTTCATTGATTCAGAGAATTATATTAGTAGCAACCCTGACTGGCATTATCTCCCTGTGCTTCTAGGCAAGGGGGAGAAAATTGCTACTGATCATGTTTGTAGAATAAGAAGGGGGAAGACATTTGTCCTCCTGTGGGGCCACATGGGGCCCAATTGTAAAAATAAGTAAATTGAAGTATTGATGGAATTCAGCTTGTCCCTGGCATTTTTTATAGTGCTAGAGAAAACTCTAGGTAGCTTAGCTGTCATCTGTCTATGATCTATTGTTAAGAGGTCTCCTTTTTTACATTTTCAGTCTTTGCTTAATGAAGAGACAGGCATCATGAGAGCAGTTTTTAACAAATTTATTAGCCAGTCACATGCATTTAATTAACGTATAGCTCTGTATTCTACCTATAAGCAAAATTAATAAAGCACAAAAACAGATGGACGTCTTTATCTTGCTGAAGATGAAGACACACTTAATTCTCTCCACTGATGATATAATCCCAGACTAATCTGCTGCCAGAGGTTCTGGTGGTAGATTCATCTGCTGAATTATTCAGGGTGTAAAGAGCATTCAGATCAAGTTTACCAACTTAATGGCAAACAGCCTGTTTAGGAGGCGTGGTGCTTCATTCACTCCCTGGGTGAATTGGAAGCTTCACCTGCCCTCTCCTTTACCTTAAACAACCAACAGTGTTGTTTAAAGTATTTTCTTAGTACATAGAGAAACCTTACCCAGAAAGCCAAGGAGTTAGTCAGGATGTTCATGCCAGGAAAATGCAGTCTGCGTGTGACTTAAATGATCATCTACCAAGGTCAGATGGAGGTTGGCAAATCAGTCCCATGCACAAGAGTCCCCCACAGGGATGGCTCTTCTGTTGTGTTAGCAGCTGCAAACAGTAGCTGCAGTAATACTCTCTCATACCTTGTGTGGTGTTACCAGACAGTCATTTAGCATCCTAACAACAACTTTGATCTGATTAATGCAGCCCAGCAAGGTTTTCCACAGGAATCAGTGGTGGGATGCTTTGGAGTATGTGAACCTAACATTAAGTAGCTACAGGCGGCCTTTTGGTGTTAAGACGGGTGAAAAATGTCACTTCATATTGCTGAATCCTCCTGGAATTGCACACTGCGGGCAACATAATCCCTAAGAATGTATTTGTGTTTTCTTTAGTCTTGAACTCACTAATCATCCGTGCTTTTCTCTGTGACCTATGTATCAAGATGTTAAAATAGAAGGGCCAAGGATCTGCAGTTACATTAACGTAAAGCTAGAACAAAACCCAAGAATGTGGTCTTTTCTGTGTTTATCAAAGGGGAAAATTGTCCCATAATGCACATGGTACATCATATAGCCTAACAGAGTAACAAATATGTCACTTTAAGAAGAGCTGAGTAGTTGCTCTATTTATCTATATGCCCCACCTGTCCTTAAATAAAA
>WTSP01016251.1:0-17691 GCA_025331215.1 Actenoides lindsayi | reverse complement strand
AAAAAAATTATGGGAAAGTATCAAAGCATTTTCACTTGAATAAAAACCCAGGTTTTTTCCAACTTCCTTTTTTTTTCCTAACCTTCTCATCCTAAACTCTAAATTAATTTCTAAATGTAAGACTAACAAAAGCTAGTTACTTTTCATACAAATTATTTGTTATTGTTTGACAGTTTACAAAACATTTATGTATGGATGAAATGGCTTTTTCCGACAGAAAATTTCTGTAATGTTAAAGTTTTAATCAAATCATTTCAGCATGTGAAACAATATGTTATATCCAGTTATTCTCTTGAGTACTACCCTTAATGAGGTTGTTCAGTGGGCTATTCAGTCGTGAACCTTAAGTGTTCTTCCTGAGACAATAAAAAAGGAAGGAAGCATCAAGCAGCTGGGATAGGAAAATTGAGATTTGAATAAGGGGAAATGGCAAAATCAGTGTGCCTGGAAATACTGTTAGGCGTACTGCTAACATTAAAGTACAGAAGAAGGCATATGGTGAACTGTGACATGATATTCTTTATAATCAGATAATTTATTGAGATTTAGTGGGTTGCTTTATGACTGAAGCATGGAATAGAGCAATAATTATTAATCTGTCACTTCCATTGACTTTGACTACATAGGACAATTGCTGCTTGATCTACTCTACAAATCCAGACTGGTCACATTCTCACTTAAACTGTGCTAATTTGTGTTGTCAGAAGCTCAAATTAATTGGTTCTAAGGATGCCATGCCTGCTTTCCTCTGACAATGTCTCTTCTATTTACAGCTGGGATATAGGTATGGGAACGGCGATGATGTCTCAGCTCTGCCCTGGGAATCTACATAGCAAAGGAAACCTTGGATGACTAAACAAGTATAACAGTCCCCTCCCTGAGATGACCCAGATCTATCCTAATGCTTGAAGGGCGTTGACTGTTTTGACAAGAGGAAGGTTTAAATGAAAACATCTGCAATATTATGTTGTTTTTTGGATATAACTTTTATTATCTTGCACATACCTCTGGTTATGTCCTGTGAAGAATGGTTGTCTCAGATGTATATTTAAAAGTTTTTGTTCTTTTCCTCTGTCATTTCCTAGGTTTAGGTTTTCCTATAATCCTTTTTGCAAATATTGCTGATTTCCACTACACATTGTCTAAAAAAACCCAAGCTGATGACAGCCTTCTACCCACCTCTACTCACCACTTCTTTCCCCCTTGCCCCTTCTTGCCTATTTTTGTCTCCAACTCTTTCTAGTAGCACATTGTATTCTGCATGAATTTAAAGCCCTGGTATGAGATTTCTGTTTCATTACTGCTTGCTCATGAATGATCCAAGGGCTGAGTAATTCACCTTTATAGGGCTCTTATGAGCCGGGGGGAGCAAAAGACTGAGTCTGAGAACTGACATTGTCAACAAGGTGGCTTCTGAAGCACCAGGGAGCTAACTCAGTTTTACTTGCTGCACTAAGAGCTATTGCATACAGCTTTATTTATGAAGGATTAGTGACACAGCACTAAACACGGATTCTTGTCTCTTTTTTTTAATTATTTTTTTTATTTTTTGTGCTGCTTCCCAAACAGCAGAACTCTAACTGCAAAATAGAGTGAGCATTAACACCACTGTGAGGATTTTTATCTTACAGTTTAAGCAAAAATCATAGAATTGTCAGGGTTGGAAGGGACCTTAAAGATCATCTAGTTCCAACCTCCTTGCCAATGGCAGGGACACCTCTCACTAGATCATTTTGCTCAGAGCAAAATGATGTTTGATATCAAGCAAAGAATATTTGTGTAAACTCCCTGAGTCCTGTCTCTGCACAAGTTGCTGTGAATGTGTGCCCTGAGACAAAGGTAGAGTAATTCATTCAGCTGCCTCATTTCCAGTATGTGCAATATATCTGCCTGTCTGTAGCCAGACAGACATTTCTTGCTTGCTACTACCCAGCCACACATATAAACATGTTTTTCTGTCTAAAAAACTTAGAAGTAAACTGAAGGTGCCAAGATTAGAAGCTGTGGGGTTTAGTGGCTGGGCTGATAAGTCTGGCTTCTTTTCTTAATTCCTTTTATTGATCAAATGTGCCTTCAGTAAGTCTCTCCTGCTCTCTGTATCTGTTTCCTCTGCCACTGTCCTGTTGCTTCATCTCTGATGTACAAAATCTTTGTTTTTCTCTGTGTGCAGAGTGCAATAGGCTACACTGAACCAAGCAAGCACAACTGTGCAAGGAACTTAGAGAGGTGTGTTTGCCAAGAGGGCTTAACCTGGCATCTCCTTCTGTGCTTGCAGTCAGCTGAGAGGGTGGTCACTTGCCGGTGTGATTGGAAAAACATAGACGTCCAACAACAGCCATTTTCTCCAAGCATGGGGAATGGCAATTTCAGTGTCTCCCTGGGGTCTTTAGGATGCAGCAGCCCTTAGGCCTTACTGCTCTGTCTGTGCTGTGTGCCTCCCTGCACTCCCTCCCCTAGCAGCATTCTAGTGCAGGGAGCCCTACAGCAATCCTGTATAATCTAGGAAAGTGTGTTGGTAACCAAGATTCCTCCATTCCTTCTCACGCTGGTTGTCTGACCTTGTTCTCGTGTTCTCTGTGGTACTACAAGCCATCCCACCATACTGCCTCTGGCGTACAGACCTGTTTGCACACTGATTTTAAAATTCTTTTTTAATAAGAAATATTGTTCCCTTCTCTGCTGTTATTGATGAATTAGCTCTACTGCTGTCTATCGTTCAATTTTTTGTTGTGATCCATATATTAGCTGTGTCTTTTCTTATCTTAAGTCCCACTCCTTAACATGCATATTCCTTGTCCTCTGGCTTCAGACCCTTTGGTCTATATCTCACCTCTTTTACCACATCCATGTTGGGAATATGCACAACTATCTCTGGCAAAAATTACTTGATTTTTAAGAACGCAAAAAAAAAATCTTCCTGTAGAATTGCTGAAATGCAATGTCTGCATATAGCAGAGTAAGCCACGTGACATATAATCTTTCTGCTGTACTTCTGAATGTCCTGACTCGCCTCTCAGCGCTTGCTGTGCTGCACACGTCAGCATGAAGATCATGATCCTCAGAGGTGGTGCTCAATCTCTGTCTAGTCTATAAATCCCTGTGTACCATGCAAATGACAAGGAATCATCAGATAATCTCTCATGAAACTAAAGGTGCTTCACAAGGTTGTACAGTTCTTAGCAATTTTGATTTTTTGCTATCCTAAGTATCATCTGTTAAAGGCCTCTGCAGTACACAGCGCTGATGATCACACAGTATGCTATTGTTTTTACCTGCAGAATTGTAACTTAAGAACATAAAAACTGTGAGGAAAGCTTGGTGATATATAAATTGGATTAACATTTCCCGATTCTTTACTCTTCCTTTTCCTTCATGAGGACATGTGCAGGATAGATATGGGATAAATGATAATTTTGTCATGTCAGTTGTGGTTTTCTTTTCTGAGGATGGATAGGAAGATTTGCCCTCAGGGGTCTCTTCCCGTTATGTATTCAATAACAGACTGAAGTACGTTTAGTATAATTGACATGGCACTGTGGGAGGATACTTTGCCAAGTAGTGGAAACTGGTTTGTGCCAGCTTAAAAGGTCATTGTTGTGTATGAGTGCCCTTTCACACATTATTTGCAAACATGTCTTCTGATCCAGTATAATTGATTTTAAAGCTTTATGGTTTGACAAATTGATTTATAATACGAATCACTGCTGGAATTGAAATTTTTAAATACAAATGTAAGTGGCAAAGTTTTATCAACCCAACCTACCTTTGTTTTTTAGCCTCTGACTTCCTTATTGTGCTTAATTAATGCTTACTGCAGGAAATTATGGAAATCCTGAAAGCAAATTGTGAAAAACAAAAGCACAAGCGGGCATTTTGCCTATTACCTCCTTTATAAGACAAGACAATATGAATAGAATTCAATTTATTTAGCAGCAACTATGGATCTGTTCCTGATCTGATACAGGCAATTCTTTTGTGTGACTATATGGATTCACTAGATTTATTTCTGGATTACATCCTTTTCACTGCAGTCAAAATTGTATCTAATGTCCTTGTGCTATGGAGAATCTTTTGACTAGGAAACTGTCTAAAAGCATACAGTAATTTGAAAAAAAAAAAAAAAAGAAAGAAAGAAAAAGAAAACCCACAAAAATAAAGCACCTGCCTAGACACTAGAATGAAAAGAAATTATAGAACTGTTGCCTGTATAATAGCATAATAATAATGAACTCTAGGCCAATGTATAGAATTGGCTGGTGCTTGCAGGAGATATAATCTGATTTATAAGAATCAAGTGAGGCTGGAAAAAAATTTTTAATACTAGAAAAAATAATTTCATTTGCAAACACATCAGCAAATAAAAAAAAAAGATTTTATCTTATCCGAATTGCAATAAACTCTGATATGTGTAGAATACAGTGCCCTGAGACAATTTTTCTGTGATGGAATAAACACTTTTTTGTATATTTCTATCTTCTGTGCCACCAGGCTATTGGTCAACAGGGCGGTGAGCAGTTTTGCACTGCTTGTAGTTCTGCACATGAACTTAAAAAGCTGAGAGTGTTTCTGAATGCTCTTGAGACAGTGACAGGTTAAGTGCGGGTGAAGTGGTCCACAGAGAAAACAGAGCTGTGATAGTGGAGAGGGACTTCACGGGTCTGCTTTATATTTAGGTGGCTTGTCTGCATTGTTGCTCACTTCTTCCTTCCCCTGAACAGCCACAGGTTTACAGAACCTTTCCAAAAAATGGGTCAGTTAGTTAGGATGGACACTATTTGCTCATCAGTGTGAGTCAGTTATTTAATTCTGAAAGGCATTAAGCAGCATGAAACTTTGAGAATGATAATGAAATGGAGTAATCGAGCAAAAACTTGTCCCATTTACTTCTGTCATCTTCTATTATTGTCCTTATTAGTGGTAAGTGCTGCATGAGTCTCTTACTGTCAAAGCCTAAAAGTGGCCGTTTTGGGTCACTTTAGTAACCAAAGGCCTGGATTGGCCAGAAAAAACCATATCTTTAAAGTATCATCATTGGCATTCAAAATTACCCCAGCAGTGACCTGTGGGTCTGCTCTAATTACTAGGCTTAAATTCTTATTGGTGTTTAGTGAAAATAATGATAAAAGGAATCTTTATCTATCAATGTAATTGATATACCTGTTGTTTTGTCTCATGTCTCGGTAATAGGGAGGGAAAACCTTCCATTGCATGCTCTTTTTGGTGGCTGATGGTACTCGGTCTTGATTGCCAGAAGGGCAGAGAATTAAACCTTACAAAGACAAGTTAAAGAGAAAGGAATAATAAATAAGAAAAGAGAGTTCACTCTGATCAATTAAGACACACAGTCTCTTGTGTCCAATGTCTACCAAAGGCTTTTATGTAGGCTGTAATTCAAAGCCACCTTCAGATTGTTGACAGACTTCCACAGCTCAGGTACCTGGCAGGTAAGGAAATGGGAAAGAAATCAAATGTTTTATGGAAAAATATTTTCAAAACAGGTGCCTCAATTGTTTCATGTACACCATGATTTCCATTCTGATGCTCTCATCTACCTACATGCCATCTGTTGCAGGAAACTTTCATGACATTCAGAGCAGTCAGGCACATTTGTCTCCAAGTAGTTAGCCTAAGTCTGGGGGTGTAACCACCAATTCAGAGATGTTGTATATTGAAAACTGTCACATAAGTCCTGAAATCCTGAACTGAGATCTACCAGGAAAGAAAAAATGTGTAACATAGGCTATCTGTTGAAACCAGGACATGTGCCTCCAGCTGAGAAGACGGCACAGATGTGTCATTTGAGAAAATAAGGGAAACTCCTGATGCACCTTGAAGATCTAGGCTAGAGTTTCCCCTCTGAGAGCCACTGAACATCTGTTCTGTTGCAACAGAAAGATTACATATTTACTTCCCAGTCTGCTACAGCAGCAGAAGCTCTTGAAGTTTAAGGATTAACCAAGGTTAATTTTGGCTATGTCAAAAGACACAGTGTAAGATTAGAAGCATCAAATAAGTGTTCTAGTCTGGGTTGCGTTGCTCTGCCTTTGAATCTATTTAAGTAATTAGATCTGCACCACCATACCAAGGGTTATGCTTGGGCCAGTCACTACGCAGGTGACGGACACTCTCTATTAACCTCTCTCCCTTCGCAAAGGGAAAGAGAAAGGGAATAAAGGAGAGAGACTTACACATTAGAAAACTAAAAACAGATTTAATGAAAATAATAAAAATTAAAAAATGATTACAAATATATACAAACCCAGTATCGAATCCAACTCCCTTAATGGCAATTACACCACTGTCACTGCAGATTCTATGGAGCAGGCACAGGGGGAGTCTCAGGCTGGACTCAGCAGAAGTTGGGAATTGGATTCAGGAGCTGGATTGGGAATTGGATTCAGGAGCTGGATTCTGGAACACAAGGATCAGGATCAAAGGCAGAACAGAGTCTTCAGATGTTGGCCACTGAAGAAGAGAGCTTGACCCTCACGATCCTTCAGCTTTATACTGAATATGACACATTGGGATGGAATACCTTGTTGGTCATTTTGGGGTCACCTGTCCTGTCTGCTCCTCCCTACAGGTGCAGACTTTTACTTTCTGCACCGCAAACGTGGCACACAATATTTGGCAGTGACCTTGGTCGGCAAAGGAACAAGTATAAACAAGAGCCTTTCTGCACACCAGTCCTTGGTAGTAGCTGTAAACATGGAGCTTTATCACTGCTAGAAACAGAGGCTGTCTGTGAAAATATGCTCTTAACTTTAGAAAGTGCAGTTACTTAGAAGACACTTAGCTGAAAGGTAAAATCACTGAATAAAATTAGTTCCATTCTAACTCAAACCAGGACACAGCAGTATAAGTTCTTGCAGTGGTCTGTTGCAGGCCATAAAGCTGTTGAGCAAAAGAGGAAGAAAAACACAAAATCTTCTCATATGTGTGGACTGGACTTTATGGCACTAAGAGGCATTATCTGGAAGATTGTCTATGTTTATAGGTTCCTAGATTTGTAATGACAGGGCTCCAGACCTATCAAAAGAACTTCAAAAGACCCTGTTTCTCAACTTAGTGTCCCAAACTTCAATTGTTCTGAATCTTGCCATGGGACTTTGTTCTCCACTGAGTCTGCCCTACCCAGTTCTGCATCTGTGAAACATCTCCAGACTGAGCTCCACATGGAGCTACTCTTGGTTGAGGAAATAACTCCTTCCTCTTCATCAAGGGGCTGCACCTTGTCACAGAGCCATTGTAAGGCCACCAGAAACAGGAAGCTTTCCTCCCTGTTACCCAGACCAAAGCATGTTTAACACAAGGTACTGTACAAATGTCATCAACCAAGATTTTCTAACCAATTTCAGCATTCACTGGAGTTGTAGAGAGCAATAATCATCTTTTTTAAAAGAATACACAATTAAGAGAACTTTTCTGCCATACTACCAGTGTTGTGAAGGATATGCTTAGAGAGTTCAGTTCCCCCTATTTTATCAAATTTGCCTATCTGGATTTCTTTATCAACCTTATCTGTCACAAGGGCTGCTTTCCTTGCTTTCCTAGCTCTGTAACTCAGATGTCAATAATTTTGTGTTTACTTTTTCCTGCATGAAATTGACTATAAACCTGTGATTTTTCAACTGTCTTCTAGTGTTTTCAACTTTTCTTGAAAAACCACAACTCTTTATTTCCTTAAAGCTGATCAGATTTGGTTGGAAAAGATGACAGGGAGAATGAACTGTTAAAGAGTTGTTCAACAAGCTTACTGAAGTAGGCAGTACCCTGGCAGAGTCAAGTCAGCATTTCCATAAAGATCCAAATGCAATGTACCTTTAATTACAATTGTCCTTTTTCTATACTTCTCTGCTTCATGCTTCCAGGAGTCATGCAGACCAGAGGCAGCATGCATGGTCCACTGTTGTTAAGTGGAGACATCCTGGAGTCAGTTCAGCCTAAATTACAGTTCTTCTAATTCCTGCTTGTTTCAGTTTTACAGATATATTTGTTTTGAGTTGGTTATTCCTATTTTTGTCACTTAGTTACAAGAATAAATGCTCCCAAATGCTTTAGTTTGATAAACAGCCCTTTCCAGGAAGCTCCAGAAAGGTCAGAAATACTCAGACCGCCCTTTCCAGGAAGCTCCAGAAAGGTCAGAAATACCCAGATCTTGTATTAGAAATGCAAAAGTTGACCAGAACTGATAAATTATTATGTCTAAGTAGACTTTTATTTGCATTTACATTCTGAAATGGAGAGTTTTCTGCTAAGCCAGGCATCATATTATAAAGGTGAGAAAAACAGGCATTTATAAACCTGTCACAGGGCATACAAACTAACCAATAAACGTCAAAGCTGGCTTGGGATGATGAAATGTGAAGTAAACAAAGATTTGATAGCTTTGTGGATATTTTCTTCATTTTCTGGAGTGGATTTTTTTTTTTTTTTTTTTTTGAGGGGGACAAATGAAGAATACTGTCCTTTCAGAGGACAGTATTTTCTGTGGCTGTGATCCCTTGTAGCTCTGTACAACTTCTCTGAATAGTTGAAGCATCTTGGGCTGTCTTGGCTTAACCCCAGCCAGCAACTGAGCACCATGAAGTCGCTCATTCACTCCTCTTGTTACAAGTGGGACAGGAAGGAGAATGAAAAAAAAAAAAAAAAAGGAAAACTTGTGGGTTGAGAAAAGAACAGTTTAATCACTAAACTAAAATATAATAATAATAATGGTAATGAAAATAACAGAAAGATAAAGAAATAAAACCCAAGAAAACACAAGTGATATATAATGTAATTACTCACCATCTGCTGACTGATGCCTGGGCAGTGATCCACCTCTCTTGGCCAACTCCCCCAGTTTATATATTGAGTATGACATTCTATGGTATGGAATATCCCTTTGGCTAGTTCAGGTCAGCTGTTCTGGCCATGCTCCCACCCAGCTTCTGGCAGAACATGAGAAACTGAAAAATCCTTAGTTTAGGATAAGTGCTACTTAGCAACAGCTAAAACATCAGTGTGTTATCAACATTATTCTCACACTAAATCCAAAACACAGCATTATGCCAGATACTAGGAAGAAAATTAACTCTATGCCAGCTGAAACCAAGACATGGGGACTGCTGACATGTGTCCTGGCAAGTGGCATCAGCCAGCAGAGACCATGATAGCTGGGAGCAAAGCTGCAGGGCAGCATGACTAGGGGCAGCAGCTGATGATAAATGGTACTCACTGGCGTGGCCAGTGTCAGGCCTGCACAGGGAGGCAGCCTGGCTGATAGTCAGCTGAATTTTAACTGATGAAATCCATAAGAAATTGCATGCAGCCTTTTTTGTCTTCCAGTTAGTGCCTGGCAGAAGTATTACACTCGTGAAATCTATAAAGCAAAGGAACCATACACCAGCTTGGACATACTTCCAGCCTAGCAGGCAATAACAATACATTTGTTGTGCTTCAACTATCCTTTGAATTTAAAATGATTGACAGCTTGTAGCTGCCATCTGTCAGTGGAAAATCCAGTTATTACAAGAAAGCAATTTACTCACAAAATTTTGAAGAGGAATCTACTCTACTGCCTTCATTGTTAAGATGCAAAACACAGACATGATAAAAATTGTGGTAGCCATCACTTCAGGATTTGGGTTTTTTTATCCCTTGATGGGATCATGCATCTGCCGCAGGCACTTGCACAGAACAGTTTTCAAACTGCGGCTGCAGTGTTAGTAGGTGGGGTTCCATCTAGTTGACGAATGGCATGAATGAAATTTCCTTATAAAACAAAGTGTGAGAGTGGAGATGCTCACAGAAAAGTCCACTTCTGTGACTGATGTGAACAATTTTCTCCCTGTATACTCCTAATCAAGATGAAAACAGATTTGGAAAATATACTTGTCTAAAAGATCTTTGTGACATTAATACCATGTGGTCACCTAGACTTGGGTATGGGTCTATATATAGTTGCGATGACCTCCTCTTCAAAGTGTAGGGATGGCCACCAGCTTTAGGAAGTCGTAGTGAAGTACTAGTGCTTTATCAGATATGTGACTTGAGGAACCTCCAGAACATCTTTGAGAAATTGAGAGGTCATTAGGTGAGCTCAGAAGTTAAAGTGTGTTTCCGTGTGCACTGGCTGTGAGTCTAAAAAGAACAAAAGCAGGAACTGTGCAGTGAATGTATAAATCAATATCAATCCATTTTCAACTGTCCAGGGACCATAGTGAGTGTGGGAAGAACTAACTTGGACAAGACAGGATCAGGTAAAAATAATATGGTTGAGTTAGACCAAAGGAACATATCTAGTATGTGTCCCTTTGTTAAAAGAATCCTGGGAAGAGCAGAGCCAGTTCTGAATAGCAAAGGCAGAGTAGTAGTTGAGATATGTGAGTGGTGTTTGCTCCAGAATCAGGTGGGAATGGAGGAACATCAGAAGTGCTGCAGCCAGATGGTGTAAGGATGCGGGGAACCGGATACCCACCAACTGAGCATCCAGCTGCTGCTGCTGCTCAGTATTTGCTTGACCTATCAGAAGCCACATTTCAGGGCAAGAATACACACAGGACTAGAAATGTTGCAGCTTACTGATTCAATCCAAAATTACTGGTTTTCCAAAACTGACAAATTTTATGAAGATTAGTCAGTTCAAAGAAATTTGTTTTGAAGGGTAATGAGGAACTTAGAAGAAATCGGGCAATTCTGATTGACTTCATCAACATGGAATGTTTCAACTTTTCTGTTTCAAACAGTTCATTTTTCAATAGTCTGTAGAGTATGTGCTAGTTAGACTGGAAAAAATTTAAATTGACAGACTATTTCTGAATGATTAACTGAATCCTTTTGCTGCATATGGTGGCCCTTTTTCTGTACATAATTTTATTCCAAAGTAGAGGAAATTTTTAAATTCCAGGGGTGGGGGCGGGGGGGAAGCCCAACCAACAAGATTTCCTCTCTCTTTTTGCTCTAAATTACATGTTTTGTCACAGACCTGACAGATAGCTCTTTCACCTATATTGATTTCCATCAAAAAATGCAGCTTATAGACACTTGAGAAGATGCGGGTGAGCAGACTGGTAATATTTTGTGCTCTTTCTAGCAGTAAATGTTTAAGTATGACACAGAAACAGTTTGGTGTGTAAACTCTCTTCTGTTATTATAAAGCTTGCATACAGAATCAGTGAATGTGCATCCAAGTACTGTAGTCCTCACAGTAAAGCATCACAATAAGATAGCATAGGTTAATACAGGGATGGGTTAAATTCCAATCACCTCTAGATCAGGGGGGTGGGGAAGGGAGAAGTGGCATAGCCTGAGGGTAACCTAAAGTAACCTAAGACTAATTAGCACAGTAAAAATCACACCCCTAGCTAGAGACCTAACTTGCTAAGGTCAGACCAACCCTATATAATGAACTAGACTCTACTTGGAGCATGTGCAAAAGGGCGCTATTTAGATGACCAAAACGTGATGAATGAACAAGTATTATGCAATTTTTTTCTTTGTTGTAGACTGTATAAAATCATCCAACTCCTCTGAAGGTATATGCTAGCTTTTAATTTATCTCCTACCACCCTTTTCTGTGAAGAACTGGAATAAAACAAGTATCTCGACTCTCTGTGTTAATTGATTTTTGCACACTGGATAAAGAACCCAGATCTGGGACATCAGTACCCCACAATTAACCTGAAGACAACTAAAATGTCCTGCTAGAGCTGTAATCTTTAATTCCAGAAGAAAATAACAGTAATATAATAAAAATTAAACTGAAATGTAAAGGAAGAGCTGTTCAAGGAGTTAGGCTACCAAAACTGCTCACTGTTTTTCAGAGATGGGTCAAGGAGTGGGAACTTCTCTCTGGGATCAGCAGCAGTCAGATCAGCACACAATCATGTCCCTGTAAATCTCTTCGGTATCTTGAGTGTATGCAGGGAAACAATTCAAGGAATATGCTGACCTCGTTAATTGAGGAATATTAAGATTTAATTCAATTTTAGGGCTGTGCATTCCCAGGGGGTGCAGGAAACTGTATCAACTTTCTAAAAAGTCTGTCTCAGGAGCTCTAGTAATACCCAAAACCTTTCACTTGGTGTGACGCCATCCTAATTAACAAGAAAAGACATTGGGAAGAAGCTTTGCAGAAAATAAAACTGAGAAGGAAAACTGGCAGTGTGACAAAGGGAAAGATGAAGAACTACACATGATACCTTAAAATTCCCCCTATTCCTGAAAAACATCTGTGCCTGAACTTGGCACAGAGCAGGAGTGGATTCTCACATGTGCCTGGTCCATTAATAAATACTGGCAGGTGGTAACTCTCTACCAAGTGCAAGCATCTAGAAAAATGTTTGCTCTATACTCATGTAGGTTTGCTCCTGTACTAGCAGGATGCAAAAATGTAGGCATATTATCTACTTACTGACATTGGGCCCTCTACAGAGGAAATCAAATTCCATTAGTTTCCTAAACAATCTAGCAGCATGCCACAACTGGAGTTACTGTGGGACTTTGATCTACTACCAAGCAACAAAATATTCAGCACTGCTAGCTGTAGAGTAATGGTATATACTTCCAGTTTTATCTAGCTTCTGTACCCTGAAACATTAATGGTAGTCGCAGAGCTGTCTTACACAGGCTGTCTTACCTCTCACTGAAAAAAACTATTGTATTGAATGTTTCACAATGGGATTCAATTCTTTGCAAGAAAATAAACTTCAGCTTGGTTAACTGGGAGGAATTGTAGGTTACACCAGCTTTAAGTCTAGGCTGGAGACCCTTTTAATTTAAGAAATTAACTGTTTCAGTCATTTTTTGTTTTGCAAGTGAACAATATTTTGAACAATATTTTAAACAATATTTGAAAAAGATTGATTTTCTTACTCAGATTATGAATCTTAGAATCACAGAATGATAGGGGTTGGAAGGTACCTCTGGAGATCATCGAGTCCAACCCCCCTGCCAGAGCAGGATCACGTAGGGCAGGCCACACAGGAACAGATCCATATTAGCATATGACATTATGGATATTTACATATTCAGTAGTAAAAGCAAATTTTCTTTTTATATTGCTGGAAGTGTTCAAGATATTTTTGGTTTTACTTTTCAGCAGAGGATATGTTTCTTCTTGGGGAAAAGAAAACAATTTGGAAGAACAAACATTGATCCTTTTCTTATTGACCTCCTACATTCTCTTCCCTTTTCTCAGTTATTCATCTACAAGTTTTGCCATCCTATTAGACAGGAAGAAGAGGAAAGATGCTTTACCAATAAGCTCTGTATTTTCATACACCCGTATTTTAATGCTTAGGTTCATTTTTTGTGAACTTTTCCCCACCTCAGCAGGTCATTTTTTCAATGACCAACACATTCAGGCTCAGTTCCCCTCATGCCATGCTGTCTGTGAAGATCCAGAACACTTGGCTTTGTAACTGCTACGCTTTAAGTTTCTCATACAGACAATTAGGAAGACTCACAAAACCAGAAGCAACATATTAAGCAAAAATGGAAAAAAACATTAGTGCAAGTTGGGCTGACACTTAGAAAGACTGGGACCTTTTATGTAATCAAAGAAAGTATGTTCTGGGTTTTCAGAACCTCTTTAATAAGTGAAAAATAGAACTAAGTTAGCAAGGAAGAGGAATTTAACTTGGTGGGAAAACAAGCCTAAGGAACAAGCACACAGTTACACTAATAAGTTTGAAGATTACACAGGAAGGAAACAAACTGCTTACCATATTCTTAGAATGATATTGCTATTAAAATATAACTGGCCGTATTAGTAATGAGTATACTACACCCAAAGGAACTAAAGCAAATTGAGCAAGCCAGATAAACTGGCTGAGAGTCTGTCCCTGAGCATTAAAACAAACAGACCCCTGGGGAGGCTTGGCAGTGAATTGTCTTGGGAGGTAAAACAGGAACGAGGTTTCGATATCAGGAACCTCAAAGAACTGTATGAATGGGGGGGGGGGGGGGGGGGGGGGTGTGGGGGGAAAGGGATTTCCATCCTCCAACAGTTCTGAGGCAGCTAGGCTTTGTTCAAATGTAGAGACACCACTGGAGTAATAAAATGCTCCAGGTGCTAGCAGTTGTGCTTGCTGCAGTCCTACTCTATTGAGTGTTGCATGCCTTAATTTGTTTTCATTTCTACTAATGAAAATAAATAGAAATGAGAGAACTCCAGGGAGGGTAGAAACAAATGGCATTTACGTTTCAAAGCTCTGCAGCCTGCTCTCTAGTGTGCAGTTGCAGTGCTAGGCAGTGTTCATGCCTTGTTAAATAAAAAACGAAAAATGAAAAGAAGAAAACAAATCTTTTTTACCAGAGAGCACAGATTCCATCTCCTACTCACCACTTTACAGATTCTCTGCAATCTCTGGCTCGAGGCTACATGAACATGCATATCTGAATTTGAAATGCAATCACTGAAACCTCTCTTTCCACCTTGAAAACACTGACAAAAGCATCACTAAAGTCAGACTCATGTTGAAAAGTATGACAAGTTCCCTAAGAGTTACACTCTGATGCCTGTCTAGCACAAACAGAAGAGCCATCAGGCCTATTTTTTTGTTCCTATATCTCCAGTAGAGAATGAGAGCTTGAGCCCAGTGCTTTATCATGGAGGCCCTGAAGTCGTTGAACAGAAGCAATCCAATGCATTCAACTAGCAACTCTCCATCAGCTCTTCCAATCAGGCCCTGAAAAGGAGTCACTGTGAAACCTCCATCTCCGTCCTTGCTGCTAAAAACTTCAAGAGAAGTGGTAATTAAAAGTCTTTTTGTTAATCAGCACTCTTGACTGCTGCTTGGTTTGCACACGATAGTCAATCGGCAGGACGTAAAGGACACTGGCAAGCGTGCATGGAACACTGCCCCCCATGCAGCAGCTTGGATAAAACAGTGAGTACATTACCCTGACAAATGTCACACCAAAGCAGATGCTTAATAATTCATCCCTGAGACAAGCTTGTGTGGTTTAGTGGTGGAGCCAGCTGCTGCACTTTCTGAAGTTCTGAATTCATCGGCTTTATGAAGTAAGCTGAACTGAGATGAGTTTATATTTGGCTCTGAAATCTATTTTGAGAACCCAAAATAATGCAGGAAGTAGTGATGTGGATCAATAGTGAACATAATTCCCCTCCAGTTTTGGACTAATAGTTTCTGGGTAGAGCTGGGAAGCTACTGGTGGGAGCCGTCTTTCAGACATGATATTAGCTCTTTTTTGAGAAAATCCACACAAAACTTGCTCAAGAGAAGGTGCACTGCAGCACATTTAATATGTAGTTGTCACTGATATACTCCAAAACAGAAAGAAAAGCAGCAACTGAACATGTCCTGTAGGAGCTGACTGCTCTACTCCCTTACTGTGAGTTACAGCATGACTTATACAGCTAACACTCTCCACCTTTGCTTTCTTTTCAGCCTATGAAACACATTCTCTGCTTGAGTGACCCCCCCTGGGTTTTCTCTGCCTGCCTCAGTCCACACAGGCATTCTTTTAACACCATGTACTTTGATGTGAGAAAGAAGGTAAAGGCTAGGGAAGCTGGCCTCCATCACTGTTTTATCTATTTGCATTCCTTCTATATTCACTCCTCTGTGCTCTTTCCTCTCCTCCTTCCCTGTTTGCTGTCCTTCCCCCTACAGCGCTGACATTAGAGATAAGGTAACTCTTCATCACAGGAGTCAGTTCTTCAGAAGTCTTAAGGATCACCTTCTTCCAGTTCTTCAATAGCTCCTGCACTGACATAAATGACAGTGCATGAGTGCATCTCAGAGTAGCCTCCGGCTGCAAGCCTGTTCCACTTCCGATGCTGAATCTCCAAAGATTTAATAACTAACTCTGATTCCTAGATGAACAGTTGTTCTTAATGACAGCCTTTAAAACTTTTCTACATAAAGTAAATAACTACTCATAATTGTCTAGTATCCACCCGAATAATGGGATTTCACTCCATATGAGTGGTGGGCTTAAGTCTTTCCTGGCTTCCCTGGCTTTTCTTTCTTGCAAACTGAGTGATGCCTCTTACCTGCAGAGATAGGATTGCCTGGGAAATGTCCTTCCCATAGCTTGGAGCTGCCAGAGGAGTGGGTGAGTCAGTCAGTGTTTACACCCCACAGAGCTGGCATTCTGCCCACTGGGACCTTTTGAAAAAAACAAAAGGGCTTTGTACAAGGGCCTAAGTCTGAGACCTGTTGGAGAATCCTGGGTCACTGTGACAAAACACAAAGCCAGGAAAACTTTAAACCTGAAGGTCTGGTGTGATCACACTACTTTCTGCCTCCCTCATACAGCAGGGAAAACTGAAGCAGAACCCACATCCTGTCACTCTTGGTATGAAGAACACTCTATTCTGCTCTTTTGGGCAGATAGATAGCATTTTTCCTTCTTTTCATAATATGCTGCATCATGTGCTATACAATAAATGAAGGCCATGTTGTATAGGAAAAGTGAGAGACAGAAATATTGAATTTTAATGCTTCCTCCTGTCTCATGCAACTGGTTTCTGTACAAAATACAGTGACCTACAACCAATTTACACACAAAACCATCACGTTACTACTAATACACAGCTGTGGCAGTGAAAAGCAAAGACATGTGACAAGAGATTTCACTGGTATAAATAAAGAGTTTCAGGTAAGATAATAGCACTGAAGGCCATGTTTTAGGAACTTCTCTCTCACTATGTCCATGGGGCTCTGAGGTTGGTGTGTGTCCCCCAAGCAGGCTGCAAGGTGCTGTTTTTCAGTGAGGGTGGGGGATCTGCTGTGTTTTGTTGCCAGGTTTGTCACGCAGCTTTGTTATGCTACCTGTGTTTTCAGAGGATAAACTGTTAACATGCATTATGATTTGTGTTTTTAAGAGTCTGCAAAATGTTTATAGGTGAGGTAATCCCTCAGACTCTTCTGATATTAAAGTGAAAAAGAGACAGTACTTGGCTGGATTTCTGTGTTTTAAGTGTTTTAGATTAATCTCTTCCTAAAAGTGCCTCTATCTTGCCATTGACGATACAGGAGCCCAGATAACTGGGACACAAGTATTTTGCAGATATCCTACAGACTGGAATGATTATTCTTATCTGGAGCTAACACAAATCTCATTTAAATATGCAAACTGACAAAGGAAAAAGATGAGTTCTTCGAGGATTTAAAACCTGAAGTCTATCAGCCTATTACCTTGGTCATTTGTTTTTTCTTTGGAGATGAAGTTTAGTATCCTCTTTAATGAATACAGAGAATTGATGACTTTCATATTTATTGTTCACCATCAGAGAAAAGTTGGCCTGTTTGGGAAGGTAAAACGGGATCCTCAGCAGGAGAAAATGGGCACAGAGAAAGCAGCTGGGCATGAACTTCATTGCAGTGAAATCTTTTACTCCAGTCCAGTGATCCATAGAACGAGTTGCTGCAAAAATGAGTTTGCTCAGTCCATGCAAGGTTGAGATAATTGAAACTTGAAACACTGAGTACCCAAAGTTTACCATTAATGATACTAAGAGACTTGGTAATGACTCCTCTAGACTTCAGGAGCAATTTGCAAGACAATGTGAATGCAACCAATATAATCAGTAGATGAGTTTGGTATGAATTTTTGAGAAATTACTCTTTTACAGATTTTAAATTTAACATTCCTGATAGATTATACTAATTGTATATATATATGTATGTACATATGCATACTCACATATACATATACATATACATATACATATAC
>WTSP01016250.1:0-22833 GCA_025331215.1 Actenoides lindsayi | reverse complement strand
CTGTGGGGGCGGCCCTGGTTGTTCCTGCTCTGGCAGGGGGGTTGGACGCGATGATCTTCAGAGGTCCCTTCCAACCCCTACCATTCTATGATTCTAAAGTGTGGAAGACCCAACTCAGAAGAGGCGGGCATGGGAAAGAGGAGCTGGAGGGAAAGAGCAAATTGTGAAATGTTGAGGTTTCTAATGTGTGAATGCCCTGGAGGAAACTGGAAGGAAGAGCCAGGCAGGGATGCAGAGGTTGTGTCTGGTTTGTGTGTGTGTGTGTGTGTGTGTCTCTGCTTGGCAGGGCTTGGGCTGGTGCAGTCGTGGCTGCTCTGCCTCTGCCCCGGGTGGTGCAGAGCTGTTTGATGACCACCTAAGAGCTGCAAAAACACCTCTCTGCTTTTTTCTCAAAGGTAGACTCCCATTTCTTCTGTCCTTGTGCCTCTAAAGACCTCTTAGCTGTTGTTGGGGAGACGCTCATCGGGGTGTGCTAATACAGGTGAGGTATGTCAGAGAAGTTCTGAGTTGTCTTCAGTGAAATCCTGATTTCTTCCTGACCCGGAGCAAGGGATCTTTGCCTTGCATCCTTTCATGTTAAGTTACACCGTCCTCTTTTTTGTTGTATTTGCAAATCGTGAGATTTGAGTGTCGTTTTCCCGTTTTAAATAGAGCACGTGGGAAGGTCTAAACTGGCAACTTACTGAGTGTCTAGTGCGGACTCGACGCGCTTGCCAGCACGTGCCATTGCATTTATTCCTCTCCCCCAAATCACACGTTGAAGACCATTTTTAAATGTGTACGTAGCCAGTGTTAGTTTCAAGGAGATTTATTTTTTTTTAAAATACATATACTTAAATGGGGATGGAACCCGTAAAAAAAAAGAAATAAAATTCATCTATTTAAAATCAGTCGTGTGCGAGAAGAAGTCAACAAACAAAAGGGCAGAGACAAGCATATCAGCTTTAATTTAGTACTGGATTCCCTTTGACAGGAACCATTTAGATAGAGGGCAAAAAATTATCTCACTGAAAAAGGCAGTGATTGATCACATGTTGGTAAGTGAATCAAGTCTGCAAAAAACAGAGGCGATTAAGGGACAAAGAGGAATTATCATATTACAATGTTGGTGCCTGTCAAACCTCCCTTGTGTTGTGCATTCATGTGTCACGTTGTGACATTCGATCAGCGCTGAGCTCCCCGGGACAAAGGGATGGTCGTTAAAAATCTTTAAATGCCGCTAGGAATTGTGCTGGGAGCGTAGAGCTGTGTTTTGACTGCCGACGGAGATCTTTGTGCCCACAAGAATAGATACGTGGGACTTGGCTGACAACTTATTAAGTAGATCTTAACGTTAGCCGGGGTGTTTCCAGCTGTTTCTCGGCTTTATTGTTGCTTTGCTGGCCAAAACCGGATGGGTCGGGAGGTGCCGAGGAGAGCGGGCTGGTGCTGCTCACAGGGGAGGTAAAAGAAGCTGAAAATTGGTTAAACCGAGTGGGTTAGGCTCCAGAAAATGAAAAAAATGGCCCAGAAGAAGCCGGGAGGTGGGCTGGTAAAACCTGCTATGAAAATCAAGGAGCTGAGGGTGAGGTGGAAGAGGGTTTGTAGGAGGATGTGGGGAAGACTGTGTTCAGTTTTGGGCACCTCAATACAAAAAGGGCATTGAGGTGCTGGAGCAGGTCCAGAGGAGAGCTATAAGGCTGGTGAAGAGCTTGGAAAACATACCCTGTGAGGAGCAACTGCGGGAGCTGGGGCTGTGTAGTCTGGGGAGGAGGAGACTGAGCGGAGACCTTATTGCTCCCTACAACTACCTGAAAGGAGGTTGTATAGAGAGTGGGGTTGGTCTGTTCTCACTGGTGACAGGACAAGGGGAAACGGCCTCAAGTTGTGCCAGGGTAAGTTTAAGTTGGATATGAGGAAAAACTTCTTTACAGAAAGGTCTGTTAAGCACTGGGACAGGCTGCCCAGGGAAATGGTTGAGTCACCATCCCTCAGTGTGTTGAAAAATTGTTCGGATGTGGTGCTTGGGGACATGGTGTAGGTGTCGGTTGTTCGAGTTAGGGTAGTAGGGTTAGGTTGAGTTTGGACTCGGTGATCTTGAAGGCCTTTTCCAACCTGAGCAATTCTGTGATTCTGTGAAAAGGAAAGCAAACCCGTGAGCAGCAGAGCTGTAGGGAGAGGCTGTCTGCTCGGATGGACGCCTGGGGGTTAACAGCAGCCGGTAACGAGGCTGGAGACAGAGGAGAGAAGACGTGCAATTTCTGCCTCAGCATTTTCCACGGGCTAGACCCAGTTAATATCTAGACCAGGTCGACTTCTTTCCAGCGACGGTGTCAGAGATGAGTGTGCGGGCAGCGGGCACACGCCGATGAGGAGTGACAGGTATGGGGGAGCAGCAGGCTGGAGAGGCTGCGCCAAGCAACTGGGCATGTCCAGCATGTCCGTGTGGCTCTGTGCCTCTAGGCTTCGTGGCATCTTCCATGGCTCAGTATGGACTGTGGTGAAGTGCTGCTGTCCTGCCTCAGGGGGCAGAAGCTTGTGGACACCATTGCATGGTCATAATTCTTCTCTAGAAACACAACAGAAAATGTGCTGTATCATCACTACAAAGAAGGACATCAAAGTGCTGGAGCCTGCCCAAAGAAGGGGACTGAAGCTGGGGAAGAGTCTAGAGCACACGTCTGGTGAGGAGCAGCTGAGGGACCTGGGGTTGTTGAGCCTGGAGAAAAGAATGCTTAGGGGAGACCTTCTCACTTTTGACAGCTCCCTGACAGGAGGTTGGAGCAGATGACCTTGAAAGGTCCCTTCCCACCCAAACCAGTCTGTGATTCTATGAAACAGCTTGCTCTGGGTTAGAACAGAAAACTAGGAAGGCATCAGCTTTTTTTCAGGGAATAAGTTGATGCTGGCCTGGTGTGAGAATCTGCATCATGGCTGTATGTCTGAGTGTTTTCTTCAATAATCTGGAAAAAAGAGGTGGCCAGCGAGCTGGCAGCACAGAGACAGTTGGAGACAGCCCAGCACCGGTGGTAGGAGGCAGCCCCGAGAAGAACATGGCAGGGCTGAAGTCAGATGAAGGAGGAACACAGGGCCAGGTGAAGGTCACCGCTGCCAAACGCAAGGTTAGGTGCCTGGGATGGAGCAGCCCAAGCTCCCCGTCCATGTTGCTGCACTTAAATGAACTGTAGCCACGGGGGTGAAGAAGACCTGAGGGTTGCTGCGGACAGCTCAATGAAGACATCTGCTCAGTGTGCTGCCATGGTCACAAAAGATCACACAAGCTGTTAGGCTGGAAGATGAACGGGTGAGGAAAACATGCAAAATATGGTAACGCTTGTGGGTGGATGCCCGTGGGTGCTGCCGTGGGCTCGGAGCTGCCCTGGCTGTGGCCGTGGCCACCTCGCTCCCTGCTCCTGCCAACAGAAGCATCATCTGCTTTCATCTGCTTACCTAGCCACAGGAGTATTTGAGCCCCCTTGACACTTCATGGCTACGTGTTCTGAAACCGCTTTTCTGACGGCGCTGGGAGTACGGGCTGTTGCAGCGTGTTCACCTCTGCTACCAGATCCTCACTGGGAATCTGAAATCTCCTCGACAGGAGGAGAGGCCATGGCCTGAAGCTGCGCTAGGGGAGGTTTAGGTTGGGTATCGGGAGGCATTTCCTGGCCGAGAGAGTGATCAGGCATTGGAATGGGGGAGGTGGTGGAGTCACCGTCCCTGGAGGTGTTCAGAGACAGGCTGGATGTGGCACTGAGTGCCATGGTCTGGCCGATGTGGTGGGGTTGGGTCATAGGTTGGACTTGATGATCTCAGGGGGCTTTTCAGACCCTGTGATTATGGGATTAACGTGACTTTCTGTGGAGCACAGAGCTTCACTTGGTGCTTTCATCAGCTTCACGGTCTCCCTTGGTCATGCAGAAATGTTCCTTCCAATCCAGCCTTGCTGCCAGCAATGGAGAAGCCTCATCCAGATGGGGTGGGATCCCTGGTTGGGGATGGGGGACACGGCAGGAGCGTGTCAGGCTGTATGGGGTGCTGAGGCTGCGCCTGGTTTTGGGGGAGAGTATTTTGCACAGAGATTCCTCTTCCTCATGCTTTTTTTTTTCCCTTGAACTGGAGTTCTTGAACTGGGAGGGATGATTAACGTGCAGATACTGAAAAAGCGTAGTTGGCTTTTTAAAATTGTAGTTCCTTGGCAATATGGGCTGGCTGCCATGGCAGAGAGTGCTGTAGGAGTTTATCTGAACGCAAAATATTGGAAAGTCAGATTTTACAGTCATTTAATTTGTCCAGTGTTTTCAAATAAGGATACTAAATGAATATATTTAAAACAGTGTTACCGCGGGGAGAGAGATTTATTTGACAGGGTCACTGGGAGTTCACTGGTACAATACTGGAACAGCACAATGCTGCTCAGAGCCGAGATGGAGAGAAGCACCTGCTCGGTTTCAAGCTCTGGTAATTGTGCCCCAAATCCGAGCGTGGCGGTGGCAGCGAGCGGACCTGCAGCACGTGTTCCATCCGAGGTGGCTTTCTCTCCAGAGACAGCTTCGGGAGCTGCGTTTTGCCTATGTGCTGGTTAGAAATTTGTCAGCTTTGTTGTTGTTGTTGTTAAATAGTTGCAGATATTTTAGAATCGTAGCAGTGATCCCTATGGTTCGTTTTCCGGTGACGTTGAGTAGGAGATGTGGTTTGGGAGTTGTCAAAGAGAGGGCAGATATTGATATGCTGGCTATATAATTACATCTGAGCCTTAATTGGGAAAAGAATAATTAAAGTCACCTAATCTGTATAAATAATCTGTATAAAAACTGTAGAAGCAGAGCTCTCCAATGGGCTGGAGGGCTTGCTTTGGAGCACCATTGATGGAGAAGGGGTGGGAGGTACCTCAGGTAGGTCACATCTTGTGTCCCGGCTACATGTGTCCCCTCTCCACTGTGGTCTGGTCTAGTGAGCACACAGCTGGCCAGAAGACACCAAGAAGGGTCCCCATCCTGCTGGGTGCTAATTGTGTGTTAATGAGCCATCACCAGGAAGGAGGGCATGGCTCTGTGCTTTGGGTGAAACAGTGGAGGGCTCAGGGCGGGGGGGGGACGGGGACACGCACACACAATGGCTGCTGGTCGTTGTCGAGGCTTCAGAAACGTTCAAAAAAACCCCTGCTCCTCCAGGGAGGCAGAAGCTGCTCCAGCCAACAGCAGCCCGGTGCCAGGGAACAGCTCGGATGGTGGAGTCTCCCGCCGGCATCGCCGCTCTGCCAACAGCTAATCCCCCGCGAGAGCAGGGGAACAGAGCCCTGCCGCTCGCGCGGCTACTCCTCAAGCACAGCCTAATTAATATGAACCCCGTATCGCTGCGGAATTCGCGCTGTATTTTTTCCGTGGCTCGGGCGCTACGCGTGCCGCGGTGCCAGGGATCCTCCGGCGAGCCACGGAGAGCCGGGGTAGGACGCTCGGCCCGCGGCGCCGGGCTCGCTGGGAGGTAAACAAAACCCTGGCACCTCAGCAGATGCCAGGCTGCTTTGTTTTCCGCTCCTTCGCGAGCTTTGGTTCTCCTCGGGAAGCGGGGCCGGCGAGCCCGCGGAGGTGCGGGGACCCGGGCGTAGCTCATGGGAGGTGCGAAGAGCCAAGCTCCGCAGCCCCAACCTTCGTTTCGGTGCCAAGCTCAACACTTCTGTGCCCGGGAGCTGGATGCGTCGCTCGCTTAGTCAGGCGGGTTAATGCTTCGCTGGACTCCCAACGCACCGACAGCTCCATCGGTTCAAACCGAACGGAATTCTGGTTTGGACTGAGCTGGCCTAGAATGAAACGCTTTTGTTTTGTTTTTCCTCCCGGAGTTTTGGGCACGCGTTCCTCACATGAAGTTTTATAGTTGGCTGGAGCAGCGTGTTGGTGATGGGAAAGAGCTCCAGAGGAAGAGCGGATAAACATTTTGATGTCAGGGTATCTAGCGAGGGAAAGTTTGTGTTTAGGCTGCCTTCAAATCGGGGAGTTCTATGGGCTCTTCATCCGTGTCCAGGAATTTTTCACATTTCCATCTTGTAATCTGTGGACTGATCCAGGCGGGTTTATAGGAGCTTTTGGAAATGGATCTGTTCCAAAAATGAAAGTCAGAGGGCAGATGAAGGCAGGTCTCTGCTGCCTTGGGCGGTGAATTTGGCTCTCGTTTCTAATGTTGAGGCTCACTCTGTTCTCAGAGGAAGGATTTGAAAAGGAGGAAAGGAAAAAAAACCCCACAATAGAGGAAAAGCTGAAGGTGAATCGAAGGGCTTCCTGCTGCCGTCCCATCTCTTGTGTCTCTCCCTTTGCGTGGTGACACGCTGCATCTTCACCCATGGGCACGGCTCCTCCATTTGCTCTTCTCACCATCAGTAAAGATGCCTCAACATTTTTCCAAGAGTGGGAAGGCACAAAGTCATCCTTCGTGCTGTCTGGGGTTGTGTTTTGATTCCTCAGGGGTCCCTGTTTTCCAGTGACTGGCGATGGGAAGGGTTCTATGTGTATTGCTGGGGTGCTTCAGGATGAAAATGCAGTGGCTGCCTGTACCTTTTCTTGTGGTCATGGAAAAGATGCTTTTCATGTATTGCTGCTCTCAGTTACAAAAAGCAGATGTTGAAATGAAGGCTCCAGTAATTTGAGGTGGTGACCAGAGAAACTGAGCCAGTGCCGCCACCTTTCACAACTGGTGAACCCTTGGAGCCATTTTAAGCAGACCCAGGGTGAAGGTGTTGGAGGTGATGAACTTTGGAAACAGGCAGAAGAAAACAACCACAGGAACGTCTGCACTGAAGAAAAACGTACAACGTGAGACATCCAATGTGCAAAGGTAGCTTTAAATATCCTGGTTCTGGGCAGGCTTTGGTCAGCATTTGTATGGTGCAGAAGATACGTGGGGAAACCAGGTTTCATGAGCTCCTCTGCTTAAGAAGTGGTTGGTGTTGATCGTAGCTCCTGTTGTTCTGTTGACGTTCCTTGGGTACCTGTTGTGGTAGTGGGTGTTACTCTTTGGTTATGTGTAGATGGACCGCCTGCTCCTAGGAGTATTTAATGCGTACGAAACGTCTCAGACCCCACTGCCTGTTTGCTCCTGTGCATTTGTAGCCACAGGCAGAAAATTCCCATTAGCATTGTTCTGTCAGATGCTTTTTATTTAAGTTTCCCAAGTTTTCTAACCACTTTGCCCCCTTGGTTTTCCAAGTCAGTAGCTTCTGTTATGAAAGCCCTGATGTATTGATAACTGTTGGGGAAATTCCCTAAGGCTGCTGAGCAGGAATCTGCCTTGATGACAGAGATGCTTCCAATTTTTAAGCAAAACAGCCTGTAAACGGTGCCATCAACTAACAAGTATGGGATCCCTGCTGTGTAATGTGTGGGATCCTGTAGTATTTTTATTTCCAGGGTGATACCCTCATGGTAGCATGTGGAGCTGCAGCTGGGCCACCAAGGAGCGTCCTGCTTTGGGAAGATGAACGGAGAATATGTTCCTCAGGATTGCCATGCCTAATTAGCCTCAAGTTCTGGTATTAGGAGACGTTAATGAGCTGGAGCATATAAACTAACCACAGGGAAAAAAAAAAAACCCTTTGAGTGGCTATGCCAGCGGCAGAAGGAGTAGTGTTGCAGCACGGGGAGCTGACTCACAGCTTGGGACCAGTGGGACAGGGCAGGAGGTCACGGTGGCCAGCTTGGCCACGGCGACCTTGCGGCACACGTGGGTGCGGGCCGTCTTCTCTCGGCGCTCCATCAGAAACAAGCCTCTGTGAGCTTGGTGATGGTGAGGAGGCGTGGTGAATTTCTGTCGAATGGAAGGTTTCTTTTTTTGGTTTCTTTTTTTCATCATTATGGGATGGCGATGACCAGCATACCCAGTACCGCGAGCTAACGGCATTCGGCCGCAGTTACGCGCTGCCTGCTCGTATTTGATGTTGCACTCTATTTATCTTGGGGGTTTTTCCCTTCCTTTTTTTTCCATAGTGAAGATAAAGGTTAAAAGCAGAAGTAGGAGATTTAATTAATTTGCAATTCTGTGTAAAAATTCAGAGAGGGCAGAGAAGAAGTTCATTCTTTCTGCTTCATTTTGGCATCTTTCTTTAGAGGCAGTTGAGGAAGTTGCGCTACATTCTCTCCCCTTTCCGTGCACCTCCACCAGGCATTTTTTCACCAACTATTGTAGTCATTATTTCAAAAAAGCACCTTGTCTATGGCCAAGCTAAGCTGCTGCATCCTAAGATTTTTATTCTTTATGCTGGAAAAAAAATGTCTTTTTTAAATTTTTTTTTTTAATTTCCCTCTTATTGCTTTGAAACTGTAAAACAGATATGGGGGGAAAAAAAAAACCAAACCCAACAAAAAAAACCCTACAAAAAACAACAAACCAGCTTGCCAGGCTCTTAAGTGAATTGATTGCATTGAAGAGCAGAGTTGGAGAGGAGCCAGCACAGAACCCCTGATCAGGCAAGAAGGGAAGGGATAACGCGGCCACGCCGAGGACGTGAGGCTGGAGAAAAGCTCCGAGAGGAAAAATAATTGAGGTAGGGAGGCAAACAAGAAATGTGTGATAGAAGGAGGCTGGTTAGCTGCCAGCATGGGGCGAATCACGGAGAAAAGATTCCTGTGTCAGGAGGGGAATTGGCAGAGAGGGGTGCTCCGTATGCCTCTGCAGAGCCGGGACACCCTGCCTGGGGTGCTGTCTGTGCTGTCAGCCGCCACATCAATACCTCTGGGCTGCACTGGACAGAAAGCCTGTCTTCAACTAAAGAATTGAAGTTTTTCAAACTTCATGGCCCAAAGGAGTTGGTCGGTGGGGTCCCTTCCAGCCACGGAGACCTGGGTTCCTGTCGGGTTTGCTCTGGGGGAATGGAACTTCCGTCATGTTTTAGCCGTACGCTCGGTGTCGTTATGCTGGAGCTCTGGGTTTTCCTGCTGGACGTGGTGGAACACATCTGTGTGTGTGCTGCAGCAACCAGCCCATAGCCATACAGCAAGTAGCCAGGGATAAACCGCCCGTGTCATCGTCTGCCAGTGAGGGTGGCAGCTCCCGAAGGTCGGTTGCTTCAGCACGTGGCCACTCCAGATAGGCTTCAGATCAAAGTCCCTGCCAAAGCCAGAGAGATGCACTCTGTTTTCCAGGGCGCAGGATGAGCATCTGGGCACTTGGTTCTGACAGCAGTAACCCTGCGGTGAGAGCGCTCTGCTTCTCCGTCTGAACGGCAACGTGCTGAGCTTCTCGTTGGAAGATACCTTCCAGGCCTGACTTGGCACTCTGGTGCCGCTGGAGATGGCACGGAGGAGGCCACGTGCAGATGGTATCCTGCTATAAATGCCTCTTCTGGAGACGGAGGTGACGGTGGGACTCGTCTGCGTGCCCACAGCTGCCCGCGGGAGCGGAAGGCGGCGGGATGTGCGAGGCGCTCACGCTCCGAGCCACGGTGCCTTGGAAGGAACAGCTCCCAGAGCTGGCAGCCGGTGTGGAAGGAAGTAAATAAAAGTCATCCCCGTTTCAAGTTGTGGTGTTTTGACTGAGTTAAAATACTTACCGAAGAAATCTAATGGGGAAGCGTAAGAATGTCAGTTTACAAAGAATAGGAAGGATAGACAAAAGGCCTGGGAGAAGAAGATCACAGCATTTTCATTCTTCTAATGATACCTGGCGGGTTTTTTAAGTGCTTTAAGCCCTTCATCGACTTACTGTATCAGTCTGCGTACCAAGAATGCGTAGAGCCCAAGTGTAACCATTGCAGGCACTGCTTGTTTCCCAACATCCCATATTCTTGAGCTCTGGAAGTGTAACTCCAGCTATTCTCCATTCGAGTTATTGCATTTTTAAGTAACGGGCCAAATAATGATTGCAGATGCTACAATCAATGTTTTTTTCGTAACAGTTTAGGGCTCTGTTTGAAAAATAATTAGTTCTGCAGAGCTCTTGTGGTACAATACAAGAGGAATGTCCTCCTGACTTTTTATAGCCTTAAGTTAATGGAAACTACCGAGCCCCAAGGGTGGAAGGAGAGATCCAAGGATGAGCCCAGGAACCTCAGCACTGGGATTCCTGTAGCCTGATGGTTGTGAAATGAGATTAAATGTTGCCATCGACCTGCACTGCAGCACACCTGGATGCTTGGGAGAACTTGCTTGGTTCCCCGTGGCAGCACAAGTGGGTTGTAGCTGCTGCCTGTTGAAGTTGGGCTGTGCTCTTCAATCGTGATCCTTGCAGTTTTCTATAGGTTCCTCACAGGTTTTCTGTAGGTTCACAGGAGACCTATTCCATGGACCCATGTGTAACATCTGAGTTCTTGGGGACAGGGACCACAAGGAACCCATCCTGGTTTCTTACAGCAGCAAATCTAGTCTGGAGAGGAGAAAACTGAGAGGGGATCTAGTTAATGTCTTAAGGCTGGGCATCAAGAAGGCAGGGACAACCTCTTTCCACTTGTGCATTGTGATAGGACAAGGGGCAATGGATTCAAGCTCAAGCACAGGAAGTTCCACCTCAACATGAGGAAGAACTTCTTTCCTGTAAGAGTTGTAGAGCATTGGAATAGACTCCCCAGAGAGGATGTGGAGTCTCCTTCTCTGGAGACTTTCAAGACCTGTCTGGATGCATTTCTGCATGATCTGCTCTAGTTCTGTCCTGCTCTGGCAGGGAGGTTGGACTCGATGATCTTCAGAGGTCCCTTCCAACCCCTAACATTCTGTGAAATTCAGAGATGGTGCCTGACAAACCCAAACACCTGACCCATCCTTATTGAGATACAGATCGTGAGAGCTTTTGAAAACCATTTGAAAGAATTATCTCTTGCTATAGGAAAAAATGATGTGCTCTGTGTCTTTCCCACGTCACCAGGATGGTGGCTGGGTGCAAAGTGGATGAGGTTTGTCACTGCGGCAGCTCCTGGCCAGTCCGGGCAGGACTGGTGAGGTCCCTCACTCTGCGTTCCCTTTTGTCTGTTTGGATTTTCAGCTCATGAGCACAAAGGTCTTGATTTGCTCTTGGCACAACACGGCTCTGATCTCAGCGGCAGATGCCAGATGCTGCCGGAATACAAAGAAATAATGAAAGTAACCCAAAATGTGTGAGTCAGCAGTAGGTGTGATGGGGGTGCCTCCTCTGCTTTGTCTGTCTTTGGCTTTTCTTACTCCATCCACTCTGCCTCCAGCTTTAGTCTCAGCTTCTCATTTCTCCTCCTGTTTTCGTCCTCCGGCTTCAATCCCTTTTATCTTTCTTTTCTGCCTTTTTGCCATCATCTTGCTGCCCACTCACGCCATGTGACCACGTAGAGGGGGAGTGACGTTCCCCGCGACCCTTAGGAGAACTTGACTTTTCGGGTAGCTAGAAATCTATTTCCAGTCCAGTTCAATTCCCTGGCACCCCCGATCCCATTAGCACCGTCTCAGCAGCGGACGTTTCACCGATGGAAATTCAGAGTGTTTCTTCCTTCCTCCCGCAAAGGCAGCGCCGGGTGCCGGTGTCACCGCAGGAGTGCTAACCCCAGCCCCGTACCTCTTTGGGGAAAAAAAAAATGCTGAATTGCTTCAGTTCTTCATTGTGAAATCAGTAATTTTATTTCCTCCCAATGCTACGTACAGTTTCTATAGTTCTGGAGGTCACCGGAGCTTTGTAAGTGGAGCCAAAAGTGTTTTAAGTAGTCACTGCGCAGCGTAGCGATGCCATCCATCTCCCGTGTCGTTATTATATCTAGAAAGTTGGATTTGATCTCCATTTTCATATTTAAAGGGAAATTACTGGCGAGCTGCCATATCCTGTAAGGCACAGAGAGTGGCAGCTTGTTCATAAATGTTTATACGAGTGTAATGGTATTACCTATTGGTTTGGGGTATTTTTTAGCAAATCAAGAACTGCTGGCAGCCAAGTGCTTTCTGAAGAGGGCCTTTTCTCCTTAACTGATCTTATTTTGTCCTTTCGTTTCCAAGCCTCTCTGGAAGTCTAGCTCTAATAATGATTAGATCTTTTTTAATTGGAGTCTTGTAAACTTCAGTTACTAGCTTGCCCAGAAATACTTTGCTTTTTGGCTTTTATATATATATATATATACACACACACACACACATACACATATACACACATGGTGGGGGGGGAGAGAGGGAAGAAAAAAAGAAAATAATAGTGGAATATAAGTCTGGGGCATATTGAATTAATTTCCTGTTCCACTTCTCCATCAGCTAACCAGACAACTAACCAATTTGTTAAGGGCTCTGCTACTTCCTTCAGTCACTTGCTCATAATACAGTTTTACATTCCGTTTCCTGGTTTCTCCATTCCCATTCCTGGCATCCCCTCTGCAGGTCGCTCTGTTGCGGTGCCGACAGCAGCACAGCCGCTGAGGGCAGGGCAGGGTGTGATCCTTCACCGCCCGGCAACCCCCTCCACCCTCTGCCGCCAGGGCTTTCTCCAAGGTCCCCAATTGGAAGGACATCGAGCTCTTCCACGAGCATCCCTTTGCATCCCCCTTGCCAATCTGTGGGGAGCCAAGCCGGGGGTTTTGCTGGTGGCAGCTCTCTTGGGCTCGGCCCTTGCCTTACTGGTGGCAGCAGGAATTAACGGCGGTGTCGAGCAGGTTCCCAGTTTCTGGAGCTGTTTCCGAGAGCGCTGGAAGAGGAATATCGCCGCGGGGGGGAGGAGGGTGTCGCTGCTGTTGGGCGTGGGATTAAGCAGTGGTTACAAACAGGGCTTTTATTCTTTTCCTCCCCTGCCACGTGATGGGTTCTTTTGGAGACTGGTACAGCCCTGGGTAGCTGAGTGCGACGCGGCTCTGTGCTCCGCTCGGTGTAATTTTGTGGGTTTACATTTGTACGTAGGAAATTGAACCTGGGTGCTCTGCCAGGGACATCTTTCCAGAGAAATGGAAGCAACGGGGAGGGGAAAAAAAAAAAAAACCCAAATACTGCTCGGCATTTCTGGGTGAACTGCGTTAAGCGGCAGAGGGTTCCTGGCCGATACCCAATCCTGTAGGAAAAGCTGTAAGGAAAATAAAGATGGGTAATTTGAGACTTCTTGAGGAGAAGTTAAAGAGGGCTTTCAGTGGGCTCTGATGGATAGGGGAGGAAGTACATCAATTCAATTGCAGTATTGTGTAGAGCGTAATAAATATTTTATTACCGCAGACTATCATTTAGTTACTAAACGGCGCGGGGCGGACTCTGCGCTCGGGTGGTGTCTGCACATTTGCAGCTCCGAGGGTGTCACCGGAGTTCATGTCTGCGGTCGAGGACAGTATTTGGGTCAGATACTGCAAAGTCTGCACCTAAAATATTCTAGACCCACATAAGAAAACTCTTCAGGCTGGCACCATAGCAGCGAGTTAGGGCAGCGGTTGTTATGTCTGGTTTGACCATAAAAATACTTCAGCCTAAGGCAGGAATTTGATAAATTAGATGAATTTCAGCACTGATGATACAGGATTATATGTATTTTGAAATGTAGTGCAGCCTCGGCTGCCCAAATGAGAGGGGTGATAGCGGATGCTGTTGTGTAGGGTGAGCTAAACAGGAGCAGTTGGTGAAAGAGTTTCGGGTCTTTTGAAAGAATCTCCAAGAATCGTAGGTATTTCTGGAGTTTCTGCAGGTGTTTGCTGTGCAACGTGCCCGCACTTCAGGAGAAACGAAAGCTAATTCTGAACAAAAGGTCAGTGAGGATGGATGATTGGGAGCCAGCACCGGTGTAAATGGTACAGCATCCGGCTGCGGCAGTTGAACAGCATATTTATTGGGGGGGGATAACTTGGTCCACTTTTTACCATTAGAGTTTCACTTTTTGCATTCAGTGTGATGCGTGGAAGCCAAAAAGCCAGTGGGAAACCGGGGAGGGAACATGTGTGAAAACCAACAGCAGAAATCTCATTTTTCTGGCAAACCTCTGTGAGTTTTCTGACCAGCTACTCCAGTAACTTTTGCTTTCTGGTCTTCCTGCCATCGTACAGTAATAGTTCTAAATTGGCCTTGCCAGAGGGAGATGCCAGTATCAAACTGAGAATTAAGTAAATGGTTTTGATTGGAACTGAAAAGAAAGTGTTCTCTGCTTTAAGCTAAGTTTTAATTAAACCCAATTACACAGTAATGTAATCTGTGTTTAGTTAATCCTGATAGGTAAAAATGCAGCAGTAAGGCAGGAGGCACGTCCTTTCCAGACACACGGTAAGGGCTTTGCTGGTTGGCAAGGAGATGTGAAATTCCTTGCTTTGCAGGCTTACATTCAAGTGCCTCTTCGCGTCCCTTCACGGGCTTTTCCCTCTGGGACTTTTTCGCAGCCGTGTTTAATACAGAACCACCAGGACACCCGTGAGTTATGGGATAATAATAATTCCATGTCAGATACTGTGAGAATGAAGCTTATTTTACAAGAATTCCCTTTGATGGAAGTAGGGCCCCTAATTCAAACTTGAGTGCATTTTAAGAGACATATCCATACGCACAGTAAAATCCAGAGAGGACAATTTGCATAGAAAAGCCAGGAAACAGCTGGGCTTATAGGCAGCTGAGATTTTTGGGATTGTTTGCTGGGGGAATGGGAGTAGAATCAAGCAAAAGAATTTGAAATCCGGGCCGCTTTTGAGAATTTTGATTAATATTTTATACCGGGAATAATTTTTAAAAGCACAGCTGCGGGCTGGCTCCTGAAAGCAGGTAATTTTACCTGACGTTAATATTGAGGTGGTTGTGCTTTGTTGTTATCAGCTAACAGTAATGGTAAGAGACACTCGTCTGGGTCATGTATGTGTGCGTTTGCTCTTACTTTAAATTCTTTCCCATAGATACAATTTAGCACAATCAATGCCAACAAAATTATTTTGAAAGCAGATTAGATTAAAAATCTCATCCCTTACTGAGCTTCCCGTTGGCATGTGAGACGGTCCTTGGAGAATTAAGATTTGTGTCAGTGACAGAAAGGCTCGCATGAGATTGCTCAGCCTCTTGCTGACCGTTTCCACTTCAACTATGTGAGAGAAGTGCCTGGCCAGGCTAAATTCAGTGGGTGCACTATACTTCTGGAGGTTGGTGACTCACACCAGAGCAGGAAAACTCTTGTCTGAGAAGCTTTTTTTCTGTATGAACGTGTTTCTAAGTGGTTTTATTCCAGGCCGTGTTGTTGGTGACTTAGGGTTTTTTCTGGGAGGTCAGGGCTGTTCCTGTTGGGAGGGTGTATCTGAGCATGGGTTGAACCAGCTCCAAACCCCAGCTGGCTGGGGTCTGCGTTGAGAGTATCTCAGGTGTGGTTTTGTTGGCTCTGTGGAGAAGCGTGATGCTGCTCAGTGATAATGGAAGCCTGATCCTTGCCCTCACGGTTCCAGGAGGATGCTTTCCAGTATAACGTATTTAGAGTTGGGGGGCAAGAGGATGGTGAGGGCAGCCCTGGTTCAGAGCAATGACTCTTGTGTTCTGTGCTGCTCCCCAAAGCTACAGTGCAGCGGAGGCAGAACAGCCTCACTTCATCTTTCTTCCCTCACGTCCTGGGCACCTTGAAACATCAACCCCATCCTTTAGAGGCCAGGCTGGGGGTGTACGCGTAACGCACACGCACACACGTGCACGTTGGCGAAGCTGTAATAAAGCTGACAGGTTTGGCTCCTGTCATCTGTAAATGAGTCTTTTTTTGTTTCCCCCTGGATGTTGTTAAACTCGCTGGTGCTCCTCCCACACTCTGATGGAGCCAGTTCTGATCGTGCAGAGCGGGTGTCTGTGGGATTTGGATCTCAAATGGCAGGACCCTACCTTGTGTTTTTCTGCATTGCGTGAGAGCAGGTCGGTACAGATTTGTGACTAATAAATGTGAAGTCCCAGCCTCCCCCTGCTCTGCCTGTGACCAATCCATTTTATTTTTTTTATAGTCACGGCTGAGTCCCAAGGCTGGAAAACCATTAGACTACCAGAACACTGTGGTTCCAGAGGGTTTAGGATGATAGTTTTGTAAAGGTATATCAGGGTTGTTTGGTATTGTTGTCGCTTCATCTATCTATTGTAGCAAGCAATGTAATGGAAAATAAGAGAGGCTGTGACTCGAGAAATAAAGTTTGCAAGCCACCCGTTGCGACTGCTTTTGTTGGGTTTATTTAAAACATGAGTTACTTTTTTTTTTTAATAGATTTACTACTTCAGCCTAGCTTAAAAAGGAAGGGGGACAGGACAATCACCAGTGATTTATTTCTTTAATGCATTTTAAATAAGTAGACCCCCAAGAAGGAGGCAGTGGTGCATCGTTACATTACACAAGTCACAGAAGTTAGGCTGTTCCTGCTGCAGCCTGGTTATTTAACACCTGGTGAGGGTAAGCGAGTGTGCTGCTCGGGTTGGAAGCTGCAGCTTACTCTGGGCTTTACAAAATCTTCTTTGTTTTCTGGTAGCAGGTTTGGGGTTTTTTTTCAATTTTAACAAACATTTTTGCCACATCTGTCAAAGCAAATTATGGTAACGTCATCTTCCAGTTCAGGTGCTGGGTAGAGAGCTTTCACCGAGCGTTGTGTGAGGCTTCGTTCCTGTTGTCCTGCCTGCTTAGGCTCGGATTCATCTAGGTTGGAAAAGATCATCAGGATTATTGGTCAAAGCATCAACCCGACCTTACATGTCCACTGCTAAACCCTCAGCACCACATCTACATGGCTTTTAAACATGGCCAGGGATGGTGATCCAACCATGTCTGTGGGCAGCCTGTTCCAATGCTTGACAATCCATTCAGTGAAAAAAGTCTTTGTCATGTTCCACCTAAACCTTCCCTGGTGCAACTTGAGACTGTTTCTTCTTGCCCTTCTCCCAGTGTGGATGTGGGGCATGGGAGGCTGGAGGAGGAGGGACTGAGGGCTTTCCTTGGCCCACCCTGCCAGTAAAGAGGTGCTGGAGTTCAGAGACCTCTGCCCCATCGCTGACGGACTGCTCTGTTTCCAGGAGTGCAAGTCCTGGACTTCTGCACCAGGGGTTCCTACAGCTCCACTCCCACATCCATACACTGCCTCTCCTCTGTCCTTGTCCTGCCTCTCCTATACCCTACGCACGCGTCCCTTGGAGGAAAGGCTGCGTGGAGAGGCACGGAGCTCCTTTCCAGATTGCAATCTCCTAAATTAAAGCGAGCAAAATCGATTTGAATATTACATTTGCCTACAAGGACCTCCTGCTAATTTCTGTGTTTTTTACAGTCGCGTTTTCCTGTTTTTGTTTAGTTTTTTTCATCTTTATCACTTCCCTGCTGCTGACTAAAGGAGCTACACAACAGGGGAAAGTGTGACTAACTCGCTGTCTGCACGGGGGAAAGAGTGAGACTGCTTCTACACATGCTGGTGATAAATGTACAGAGTAAACAGAATAGAAAAGTGGAGAAAAACAGCTTTTTTTTTTTTTCCCTACATTTTTTTTCCCCATAGCAATGTTAGTCATTTCATCCAACAAGGATAGGTTAGTCATTTCATCCAACAAGCATAGGTTAAAACAACTTCCATCGTAAGATTTCTCACAGAAGCCGCAGCTTAAAATTTGTACTTCCTTCTCAAATTGTTTTTAATGTCTCTTGTTGTAAGAAACGTGTTTTTCCTTTCTGGTATTTTTTTTTGTGCCCCCCAGTGTGTCCTTTGGTTTGACAGTGAGTCACATAGATGTGATTTTTTTTTTTCCCTTTCTCCAGCGTGTTCAGGTCCTGTGTCAGCGTGGCAGGTCTTTCCTGTATCAGTTGGGAGGGAGAACCTTTAATCAATGGGAAAAGGGCAGGGGGGATTCACCCAGCTGTAGATCCCCAAACTGGTTTTAACTCTGGGTGGAATGAAGTAGATTGCAGATGACAGCGTTCCTTTAATTAAGTGATATAATGCCATTGATTTAATGCCTGCTGAAGTCAATGGAAAGATGCCACGGACTGCAAAGGGCTCTGGAGCGGGTCTGGTCTCCTTTTGTGGTATAAAAACGATGCTTTGACAATTTAAGAGCCTGGGGAGGTTGAATGAGAAGCACGAGGAGTGACCTGCTCATGTGTCAGGTCAGCAGCAGGGAAGAAATCCAGGTTTGAGCTCAGCCCTCTTGGACTTGGGTGCTAACGAAGGGCTGCGTTTTCCCTTCATGAAGCATCGTGCTTTTGCATTTTCCTCTGCGAGCATCCCGGCGTGGCTTTGGGAGGGGAAGGGAAATCTATTTTGCATGTAAACACAGCACTGCGACGTTTGTTTAATGTCTTTGTTTACTTTGAAAGTTAGTCCCTTACTAATGAATTTATAAAACCTACATTATCCATACAACTGTCACGGGTGCAAAATTCAGTCATAACTCAGGTAAGTGTATTTAAAGCGCCAGTGAGTTTGCGCTCTCCTGGAGCTGACAAATTCCTTTGGTAGGGATCAGCAGTTTTACGTGACGATTCATTTGAACAGCAGCGAGGAGCCAGAGGACTAAATTTTGGCCCCTGGTTGTCTGCACGTGTGTGGGAATATCCTGATGTTTGACTCTCGGGATGCGGACCTGGGGAGCAGCGTGTGCGCGGAGGGAACGTCGCCTCGCATGCGTTACGGCCGCGCTGCTCCGGCTCGTGATCCATCCTGTCACTTAAACTGTTTTGGAGGTTTCTCATCTTTTAAAATACACGTCAAAAAGATGACAGATGGCAAAAAAAAAATCCATCCCTGGGCTCTGTCTTGCTTTGCCCTTTCTCTTCTGTGTGGACTTGCTGGTTGCCTTTTTATATTGTCGAAGTCAGCACCATCAGTGATGATGTCAAAATCATGAACTTGGAGCCAGAGACAAGGAGATAAGTGTTTCTGAAGAGATTGTGATGGTTTGTTTTCCCCTTTCTGGTCTCTGATACCCAGCCTCGAAAGGTCCCATTTGTACAGTCGGCTGCAAGGCTGCAATTGTGTAGGAGCTGATCTGGGAACCGAAAATGCCTTAATTCTAATCTTAGCTGCTGCGACCAGATTTACATAGTGGTAGCAGGTCATTTTACTTCTAATTTATGTCTGCAACGCTGACTGTACCCTCAGCAGCGTACAAAAAAGCGGCGTAGTTCCCCTAAAGCTAAAATTTGTCTTCTAGCAATAAAAAATACCAAGGGAGGTAATTTGAAGGGGATTTATTTATGATGCTGTTAAGTAACATCCACGTTTTGTTGGTTGTTTTTTTTCCGCTGTTTGTGAAACCAGCTGACAAGAGCTGGGCTGCAGGGTGGGTCTGGGCATCGTCAGACATCCTTGAACCCGTGGGGGTTCACCAAGGGTTTTCTTCTTGAGGCGTCAGCACGGAGGTCTGTAAGGTAAGCCCAGGATCATGAAATCTGAACCAGGATGGTGCAGTTTGCTCCTCAGCGTTGTATTTTGGGTGTGGGTCTCCCCTCCGTGTCCTTGGAGCCCTTGGTGGCTCCTTGGCGCTGCCGGCTCGCGTCCGTAGGTGGGTCTGCGTTTCGAACATCATTTGTGTTCTGGCTGCGGCGGTTCCCAAAGTGAGGTGATGGCCCCAAAATGAGGTTTGGGGAAGTTCTGAGCGAGGTCATGAGCCTGACAGAAATTTCATTTTGTCCAATATTTATTCTGCCGTTTGGGGTTGCGCAGAGTTACTGGTCTGTAAAATGAGGTCATAGCCAGAGAAGAAAGTTTGGGAGCTGTTGCTTTACAGCTCGGGTTGAAATTAATTATTTGTATACCTTGGAGGGTTGTACTGGGTTTTAAACAAGACAGCCGGGTTAGAAAAACAGTCCAAATTCATTGTGAAACATACTGTGTGATGGCCAGATCCTGAACCCTGCACTCCCTTGGTGCGCTACCGACCGCAAATTTCAAATTGGCTGCTTAAAATTGGCCGTGTAGTCACCCAGATAGTTCACCAGGTTTCTTCAAAAGTCCCAGTGGCTCCAGATCCTCCGTGGCCATGTAGGAGTTCATTGTAGGCACAGCTGGAGAAGTTGCTGTGGTGTAGCTGCCTTGCTTCCACTATACCCATGGGTATCTAGGAAGCATAAACGCGGATGCAGAAAAGGAAGGTTGGCCTGGCTGGAACTGGCATGTGAAGAAAAAAAACCTATCTAACATGGAACTGGATGTGAAAAATGCAGTACTGAAGGTGTCAGCTTTGTAGCTTCAAAGGAAAATATTATCTTAATTTTGCTAAGATTAAAATGCCTATAAAATAATACCCTTTAAAAAGCCAAGTGCTCCTGAAACACTGATTTAAAATGCCAGTAATTCTCCCTTTGCAAAGAGAAAAATCTAAGGCAGAATTCCTGTGTTTTCGTGCACAAAACCTGTGGGCTGGCTGGAAAAGAAAAAAAAAAAACCTGACAGAATAGCAGGGCTGGGTGCTTGTGTGTGTTTTCAAGGGGAGTTTCTCTGTAAGGCCTCCTTTCCTGATAGCTCCCTCGCCACCCGTTGCCTCTTCTTTCTCCCGTGAACCTCTCTGATCTCCCCGCCACCCTCTTCACTCTTCTGGTTCTCTCTTGCACAGAGCATGATTTCTGAGGGGGATGTTTATATGCAGACCATGTTCATAAGAGTGAGTCATTTACGTGTTCTTTTGAGTCATGAAGTGCTGACTCTGGCCGTTTATTTGTTTTTCTACTTGTTGCTTTCTTCTTAAAAAGTCGTCGTCGTCCCCCAAAAATATTTAACGATGTTCTGCTTAGGTCTGAATTGGTAATTAATTTCCAGGTCGCTGTCCTTTGGGGATGTTGGGTTGGAGCAGCAGGCACAGCCCTCCCTCGACGCCCGTGCCCGAGGGATGCCGCGTGGGCAGCTGCCAGTTACTAGTGCTCCTCTGGTTGCAAGCTCAGCGCTTGGTGGAGAAATTTCTCTTTGCCTCATGATTATGATTTCAGTTGTGACTTTATTATTGCATGTTCTGAGTTCTAAGGATGGCAGGGGAGGGAAAGCAGGGAAGGAAAGCAGGGTTTTGATACGCTTCCTGCATCTTGGGGAGCTGTGCTCTGTGTTAGGTGCTGATAAGGAGGTCTGTAAACCCACAGGTTTTTAAACCCAGCCCGTGGTTAGGCACCAAGGAAAACAGATTCCTTTTCTGTCTCTAAAGCTGCCATTCCTTGGCAAAGTCTGGGCTGGTTTGGAGCAGCCCATGCCTATACTGTTGACTCCGGGGAAAACATACCCCTGAGTATTTCAGACCTGAGTATTAGGAGAAGCAACTGGCCCACCAGACCGCTGCTCCTGAGCAGATGAGAGGCGTGAAGAAGCGCTGAGGACTCACAAGCAGCAGATGCTGCTCTCCAGCACAGCTATCGCCTTCCACATTCCTGCGGCTCTCGCTCCAGAGAGCCAAGCAGGGCAGGACGTTGCCGTGCCCGTACACGTGAGATGGCTGTGATGAAATCCCTGTGATGTGGCCTGGCTGGAAGCAAAACCCTTCAGCGGCCGCTGTAGCTGTTTGTGATGGTGATGGCTTATCCCATCGCAGGTTCCATCCAGCCTGCAAGACCTGATGGCATGTCTGGTGGCCTTCTCTGTGTTCTGAAATGCTGAAGCTTTCTCAATGCTCCCTCCTCCTTTCCCTCTGTCTCCCCTTCATTCCCCAGTTCCACAGCTCACTCGTACGAGCTGTGCATTTTTAGGGAACTGAGGACATCATCTTATCTCCCATGCTGGCACCGTGAGAAGACCGCGGGCACAGGCGTTTACGTTCAGAAGCCACAGAGTTCCCGCACGCTTGCAGTAGGTCCACGTTCACGAGGGTATTTTCTAAACCCCAGCCCGTGAGACCATTCTTCCCGGGCTAGCACTTAAGATGGTGTCTACGAGTGTTGGCAGACACGGCCCCGACTCCGCTGCAGGCTGCCCCAAAGCAGTGATTGTATTTGCCTGCTTCCTAGCAACTTCGTGTGCTGGTTCAATTACAAAGGACTCAGGAAAAAAAAAACCAACCAACCCCGCGCTCCATCTGGTTTTCCAACCCCAGATGCGACCACCCCAAAGAGTGATCTAATTCTTCTGTATTTAGACTTGAAAACTTCTCACCAGTTGGTGGTGCGGGAAATCAAATGAGAGTCCTTAGGAGCAATAAGATCCACATGCTGGTCTAATTGCACATGGAGCTCGGCTGCTGCTCCTACTCCAGTGCCTTTGCAGTGCCGCTGTCAAAGGCGTATTGTTAGGCCCGGGGAAAGCCCACAAATCTTAATTTGAGAAATAATTTAATGTGGTCCAATAATTAGCTATTCACGAGAGGGGCCCCTGTGCGTCTGGTGTGGTGTGGGGAGGAGGCAGGCAGGCGAGAATCGCGGGCGGCCGTGGTCTGTAGGCCAGGGTTTGTGGAGAGGGATAGTATCTCGACCTGCTTTTCAGTAGGGTGGGTTTTGATCTACGTGAGATCATCTGAGAGTGGTGTTCTCGTTTTAACGTTGTTGGGTTTTATATTAAGGCCGAAAGAAAGCCGTTGCTTTCCAGCTCTGCAGGCTAAGTCAGGAGGGCAGGGTGCGTTGTGGGGAAGGAGAGGCAGAGCCCAAACTGGAGAGGCACTGAGCAGTGGGAATGTGTCACACGACCGCCTTGGGAAGTCACAGCATAAAATTTCCTCCCTCCTCTCTTCTGTAGAAGGCACCGTCCTGCAATGTCTTGGTTGTGAACTTTTTGCCAAGACAGGGCTCGGGATCAGAGCCTTATCATTTTCAACTTGTCCTCAGGCGTCGGTGGCTTGTCCTACCAGCTGGGGAGCTGGCGAGGGAATGCTTGAAACCACTTCCCCGCTCACTTAAAACTTCAGGCCGAGCTTTAACCGAGGGGGGTACCGGCCTTAGATATTCCCTCTGTTTATTCGAGCCAGCCCCAGCTCGCAGCGTGGGTTGTTTTCTGTCAGGGTTTCCTGTGGGAGCCCCAGCCCCGCTCACAGGAAGCGCGGCCAGGCCCGACGCCATCAACCTCCTCGGCCCGGCCCGGCC
>WTSP01016248.1:0-24206 GCA_025331215.1 Actenoides lindsayi | reverse complement strand
AAGCTCTGGACTCTCTCTAGTATTTCCCTGTCCTTTTTGAACATGACACAACCCTCCAGCTGTGGTCTCACTAGTGCAGAGTGGAGGGGAAGGAGAACCTCCCTGGACCTGCTGGACACACTCTTCTTTATGCACCCCAAGATACCATTTAGCCTTCCTGGCCACAAGGGCCCATTGCTGGTCCAGAAGTAAATTGCAACTTGAAGTAAATGAGACATGAGGAGTGATAGTCTGGCAGGAGAAATATTCAGGATGCTGATGGTTTCTCTTTTAATGTAAATACTTTTGTTTACCTGTAAAGTAATATTAAAATAATAGAGAAGAATATAGCTAGCTACCTGAAGTTGCCTGTAGGCAACTTATTGGTTCACTAGTTCGGTTTTTTTTTTTTCCTTTTCTATATTAAATGTGAAGAAGGACTAAAAAAATTGGCCTCAACTTGTTAATGACATCAAAGTACTATGTACGTGTACTTTGAGGCATACTTGTAGCTGAACCTGACAGGGTTCCTTTTTTTGTTGTTGTTATTGTTTGTCTATAGAATTATGAATTTGGTGACCATGGAAAAGTGTGCTATAGAGATGGATCATTTGATAGATACGTGTCATAAAATTATCCTCTGTGTACAAGTTGAAATACGTTTGACTACAACCTCTGTAATTTCAGCATTACTGAGGGTATCATAAGCAAGGGCAGAGAATAGCATGGAGAATCACAGGGTGCTTCTGAGCAGCTGTCATGCTTCATTGCTGAAGTGGCAGCTTTTCAGCTGTGTGGAAGAGATACAGAGCCCTATTTCAAAGATGACATTTTAGTACACACTTGCTTTCCCAAGGGTAACTGGACACTTAGGTACATTGGGCTAGTTTGAATCACCCCTTTCGTTTTGATCAGGCCTAACTGTGATATTCAAAATACTGATGTATACTGCTGGAACCATCCAAAAAGTAGTTTGTAAAAAAAAAAAAAGACCCTGTGTATCTGTACATATGAACATGGAACTTTACATGTATATGCAAACATGTAATCTTTAGAAATCCTTTTAGAGTTAGCAAAGTATTCCACAAATAGAAATCAAAGTGCAGAGTATGTGTCAACAGTTCAAATTATTTACGAATCCTGAGGGACTTGCTACCAGTAATCTCTGTTCATCATGTTGGTTCTCTCCTGCTGCCCCTCCAAGCTTGGATATCTCTCCTTACTCTTACACGTGGGTGGAGAAAGAGGGTTGTATTTCCACTGGTTTATGTATCCAGCTCTGCTCTTCTTTTCCTCTTTCTCTTTCCAAATTTAACCTCAAATCCTCTTGTGCTCAGTCAGTGATGATTTCTTGGTGAAGCACTGGATGTCAAGACTGCACGTTATACATATAAGGGATGACATAAAGTATAGTGCATTTGAATGTTTATTGTAACATACCCAAACAACGCAGTCCTTGAGGTAGGGCTCAGAGTAGAATCAGCAGTAACAGCTCGGAAGGTGTTAGCATACTCACTGGGCTTTACAAAGTAATGTCTGCTGAGATTGGCTCTAAATAGGTGTCGTATTCTGCCCACAACTTGAACTTGTTCATCCTTGACTTCACGCTTGATAAAAAAGGTATAAAATATATATTAGGAATGGGAGCACAATTCAATCCACTGCAAACATAGATCACTAGAGAGAATAAATCATAACCCAACCGGCTACGCTTTTCTCCTGCTTCCTCTCCAAGCTCAATTAAAACTCAACATGTTTTTTCTTCTCCCTAGTTGCCTTTTATCTGCTCCCCTTCTCGTGTTTCCATGTCCTTCCCCCCCCCATCCTTTTCTTTATCTGATGAGGCTAGTGCTGTACGATAATGAGGTAATTCCAGGTAGTGTTGGAAGTCCCAGACACCTGGATGATATTTTATTTTATTTTTTTCTATCCCAGACTGGGTCAGATAAGACCTGATTACCCTTGGGTATTCCAGTGGTATACGTTCAGATTAAGTTAGTCCTTCTGGGACCCAATGAAGTTTCTGTGTACTGCAAACTATGCAAATGTCCATCTTTATATACAGCGATTTTGGTCTGGAAATTCAGATCTGGGTGAATGACTAGGAAATAGCCTAGATGTGTGATGAACAGAAGTGTTTTAGGTTTGTCTTCCATCCCCTGCAACACTTTACAGATGTCTAACCCCCGGCTCTCGTTCCTGGCACGGATCCAGTTCCGATTTGGCACTGACTCACGCTCCATATGCGGTGAATACTCCCAGTCTAGTGAATTTTTAAATACAACTGCGTTGCTTGCACTGTGTAAATAAAATATTAACTCCCCCAGCCCCCAAACTCAACCTTCCCCCAGCAAAATTCTGCAAAAAATGCTCTTCCCAAGACTAATTGTTTCAGCGGAGTCTAATCTAAATTAGTTCTCAAAGTAGTTTCCATATTTTGTTTTCTAATTTTATGTAGCCATTAGAATTGCGTGATTATTTTTTAAAACATTGGATTAGTTTAGATTCAATAAAGCAATTATAACCAGCAAAGGGATTAACAATTTGAGAGACCTCCAAAAAGGCTAATTACAGGGCCAGTGATTTTAGCTGACTGTGTGATGATTCAACTCAGATTCACGTTTCTTAAGCTTTTGTGGACTTGCTCTTCTCCCTGGTGCTTTAACAGCAAGCTTGCATGCAAATACTTGTTTCTCTGTGAGGCCTGTGCTGCTTTGGGCCAAAATTGATTGCTGAAGTTACATGACTGAAATGCCTCAGGTTAAAAAAAGAAAAGAAAATCACTAACAAGAAAAACATTCTAAAGTGTGCTGCCTGACAGTCACTAATGCTCCCAGCATGGAAGAGGTTCTGCAAATAAGGTCAATAGAATTAACACTCAATTACCCTGTAAATATCAAAGAGGGTGCCAGGTATAGTTATATATATAAAATATATATATATAAATATTCTTCTGAGAACATTTGGGGACGATCATAACTGCAAGCCACCTGCTGCGTGAGCATTATGTGGTTAGATGCTTTTTCTTCCTTTGAGTAACTGCTCATCAGCTGAAATTATGAGTTCACTAGTTATATTTTGCACTGTTTAAGAGGATGGGTGGCCAAATACTGCATGAAGTCCCTTCTCCTATTTTTTTTTTTTTCGGTTAGGATCTCCCTGCTGACATAAACTGTGACTGCTCCACTGGAGCTTTTGGGTCCTAAGGGTTTACACCGGCTGAGGTCATGCTTGTTTACACAGTCGATCCATAAACACGGGGGCAATGTAAATCCATCTGTGTGGCGATTCAATAGGCAGTTTAAACTCATTTAATGAGTATCAAGATAGATACTGGCGCTCTCGTTTCTGTAAAACAGGGTGGTTTAGGTTCTGACACAAAGCCTGTTGAAATCAAGGAGGTTTTCACTCAACCTCGGGGGGCTTTGGCTCAGAACCACAGTCCAACCGTTGTGAAATACATGATTTCTTTCTAGCCTTTTGTAAAATGGATTCCAGTGGTATTTTCCCTCATTTAGTCCCTAAATCTGGTTGGCATCCCATATTTTCTCCGCGAAGAAAGAAAATCAAATGGGAGAAAGCAGGATTGCAATGTGTCTCTGGAGGAGCTGTCACGCAGTCAGTCGTTCATCCATTTATTAGCTCAGCAGTACAAAAACTGACTCATCCGTTTCCCTTTTTCAACGTTCATTGTCCTCTCACCACCCTCAGACCTTCCTATGAACCCCAGGAAGTAACTGGTATTAAAGACCTTTCAAAATGGGAAGAAAAAATTAGCACATTGGTGTTTTTGTTGTTTGGGGTTTTTTTTTGTGGGGGGGTTCTTTTTGGTTTTTTGGAGTTTTTTTGGTGATTGTCCCAGTTTATTCCCTAAAGCTCAATGGTGTTGTGCAATCTGAAATTTGACCTTTTCCAATTGGGTTTGGAGAATGAAATCGCAGCAGAAACCCCTTTCTTCACCTTTTTGTTCATGTGCTTTGTGGCTTGTGATCGTCCAGTATCCGAGAGGTCAATTAGGCAGCATGTAATTGACAGGTTCCTGAGTTAAATAGCTGGGATGGGATCATATACTTAAAAATAGCTTTAAAAGGAAACCCGTAGACAAGACAATCAGTCAGACAATCTTTTCAGGCGCTTGGAAAGCCCCTGTTTTCCTAAACACTTGCCCTGTAAATGATCTGGAAGTCTTGCACGTAAAGTAGTTTAATATATAAGCTCGCTTGGAGGCAGTTAACATGCAAACATACCCCTTGATTTAATATGTAAGAGGCATTTTTGAAGTTCTTTTTTTGGTTTTACTTTTTTTTTTTACTTTTTTTTTCTTTTTTTTTTTTCAGAAGTATTGTTGTTGCTGATTGTGTGACATCACTTCCCCTGACCTAGTGATATGTGTACTCTCTGTGCTCTGATTTTTACCTTTTGAGATCAAAGCCTCATTTCTGCTGAATTCAAGCCCACTTCTCCTTTAGCTCTGTTCATTTCCAGTATCTAGAGGAAAAAATTACCAACAAAACGAAGGAAAAAAGACAAAGAAAAATAATTCCTGTCTTTCTCTGTTGCTACACTCTGCAATTTGTCAGGTTGAATAAAACTCCCATATTTTCTTGCTGCTATACTGTGGTAGAAATCTCAGTTCTGAAGCCCCTGTGTGCCAGGAAAAATAGGAAAGAATGTCTTGCTTTTCTGTTCTTGAAAGAGTGACCCCGCATAGTGTACAACTGTCCATTTTTATTGCCACATTTACAAAAATCAGGCTTTTAAGGTGAGAACTTCAGGAGTGAAGAATAGCTTTTAAGTGCTCCAGCATTTCAGCTTAAGACATCTTATTGAGTCCCAAAGAGCTTAATAGATCTGTAAATAGGCTGTAAAAATGGAGCAACAGTTTTTACTTTGGCTCCTTTTCCCCCCTTTTTACAAAGCTGGAAAACATGAGCACTCTTTTCCCTTTGTATGGCAGTTCACTAGTTGGAGCTTTTGCTCAGCATGTGAAAAAACACAGTTTAGTTCCTTAGTTCCATGGATTTAATTCCAAGTTTCTTACCTTTGAAGAAAGTGCCCTGTTGTTGCTGTAGTCTGAAGAGAAGACACCCTCCATCCTGTCTTTTCAAGCTCTTCTGCTTAATAAAAACCACTCCTGGGCCCACTGAACTAGAGGAGGGTTGGATGCTCCTTAAGTCACCCACCAGAAAGTTCACTTCTATGAGTTCTCCTTTGTAGCTGGGAAGGGTGGCTTGGAATCATCACCAGCAGGAAGGGGTAAATTGGACCAGCACTGTCCCACATCCAGGGAGTGCTCTGCCTACAATGCAATATCTTCTGTATGATGCCATGTAGGGCTCCTCGTGAGAAGGTCTTGTCGTTTTTAATCCTGATCTGGAGCTCGTAAAACCCCAGAGAAGGGTGTGGTTTAGTGATGGCATCTCCTTGCTCTGAGCATTTCCTATCACAGAATCACAGAATGTTAAGAGTTGAAGGGACCTTGAAAGATCATCTAGTCCAACATCCCTACCTAGAGCAGGTCACATAGGAACGCATCCAGGCAGGCCTTAAATGTCTCCAGAGAAGGAGACTCCACAGCCCTTCTGGGCAGCCTGTTCCAGCGCCAGCTATCTCTGAGCAGATCCTCCTCAGTATGCTGCTGTTTTTATGGTGATTTCTCACTGTCTGGAAGGGACTTTAAAGGTCATTGAATTGTAACCCCCCTGCCCTGGGTAGGGACATCTCCCACTAGACCAAGTTGCTCAAAGACCCATCCAACCTTGTCTTGAATGCTTCCGCGAATGGAACATCCACAACCTCTTCTAGTGTCTCACCACTCTCACAGTAAAGAATTTCTTTGAAATATCTAATCTAAATCAACCCTTTTTTTGTTCAAAACCATTTCCCCTTGTCCTATCACTACATTCCCCGATAGAGTCCCTCCCCATATTTCCTACAGGCCCCCTTTAAATACTGGAAGGATGATATAAGGTCTTCCTGAGCCTTCTCTTCTCTCGGCTAAACAAGGCCAACTGTCTCAGCCTTTCCTCATAGCGAAGGTGTTCCAGCCACCTGATCATCTTTGTGGGCCTTCTCTGGACCTGCTCAAGTAGGTCCATGTCATTCTTACACTGGGGGCCCCAGAGCTGAACACAGTACTCCAGGTGGGATCTCTCCAGAGTGGAGTAGGGGAGCAGAATCACTTCCCTTGACCTACTGACCACACTTCTTTTGATGCATCCCAGGATGTGATTGGCTTTCTGGGTTGTGAATGCACATTTCTAGGTCATATTCAGGTTTTCATCCATCAATATCCCCAAGTCCTTCTTTACAGGGCTGCTCTCAAATCCACTCAGCAGCCAGTCTGTATTTGTGCTTGGGATTGCAAGACCTTGCACTTAGCTTTGTCGAACTTTAAGAGGTTTGCACCTATAAGTCACCTCATCTAGCTATACATATCTAATAGTCACCTACACATTCAGTCTTCAGTAGAGGAAGATTCTAAATCTCTAGTTGCTGAATGCTCAGAGAACATATCAAAGGGTTACTCTTGTACTTGATCTGTTTCTCATACTCTTTTCCTAAGAAGCTCATTTGCTCTTTGTGACCCTCTGTTCTCCATGGTGTGCTGTAAAGAAAAGCCAGGTAACAGCAGGTTCCAGGTGCAGCATGGTGGGACACCATGAGAAGAAGCTAGCACAGACTGCACCTACCAATATTGCGAAGACCTGTCTTTAGAAAAGACATAGAAAATCCACAGATTGGGCAGGCATTAAGGAGAACTGAGTCTGCAGGGATCGTGGCTGAGCTGAAGGGCCCATTCAAGCAGTTAAGTTGTAATAGCTGAAGAGAATCTCTGCTCTTAGCAAAACAACCGTAAGAAGCTTTTTTAGGTCAGAAGTAGACCAGGTTTCTAGCCCTCTGTGGCAACTGATACAATATATAAGTCAGGGAGGATGCTTAATATTACTTCTGTCTCTCTTTTTTTCCAATATCATAAAAACTTGCTTTAATATTTTCTCTTGATAGTATATATAGGCATCATTCTTTTTTTTTTTTTCAGTCTTAGCCAATAACCAGGGTGGTCTTTGAGTGTGCTGATGGCTGCGGGGAGTTATGTTCCTCAGCAGAGGTGAGCAGATGACCTGAGCAGTGTGAGTTACCCCTGAGCTGCCAGCTTTCAGGCGTGTGCTGCAGAGTCCTGAGGGCTTGTGGGAATACTTTCCTCTGTGCCCTCAGAGAAGATTTGGGGTAAGTGACATCCAGTGCAAAGTCTGGGCAGCACAGCCTCCTTTGGCACTTTGGCAGTGTGTTGCTATACTTGGAGTATTCCTACACCTTAAAGGATTTTGAAAACTGAGCACCTTTTAGAGACATGGAGTTACTCTCCTGCTTGCAAGTTGACCGTACTCTCTAAAATATGAGTAGGTAAGGGAAGTAACATTTGTCTCTAGTAAGTGTTTGGCTAAAGAGCTGGTTAGGTGTAAGTTTAAACTTTTCTAATCAACACAGCAAAGCACATCACGCTTGAGACCTTTCCTGAAATTAAAATTTGTCAAACTGATACTTTTGAGACAAGAGGAGCTGGAGTATCGTGTCAGTAGCTACGATATCTCTGTATTGCTCACTTTGCAGTTTAAAGTCATATTGTGATATATCCAGCTTCGGGCCTAGGACAACTTTCTGTGTGGTACGGAATGAGTTAGGAAGATCCCAGAGTACTACAAGGAGTCCTACAAAGAGTTGTAAACTATATCAGGCAAAACATCCAAGAAACTCAACGTAAGTGTTCCCCTACCCTTCCTCATTCAATAAACCATCTTACGAGATAGATAGTACTCATTTCCAGAAGACTGGCAGGAAAATATGCACGTGGCTTCCTCTGTAACCTGAGGACTGGCATAATCTTAGTGAGAAATTGTTCCATTTCCTGTAGAAGATTACTTACATGAGGTTGCAGAGACCTTAGTGGGAGAGAAATTCCCAGCTGTCCAACAGACTTCAGAAAGGGTAAAGAAAAAGAGCTGGGTGGGCAGTTTCTGGTTGGCTTTAGTTGATTTTTTTGCTTGTTCTGATTAGAAGAGAAGATGATACTGTTGAAGACAAACATGAAACATATAAAGATTATGAGTAGTTTTCCATAACTGGCAGGGTTTAAACTATGTCCTGAAGTATTTTTCTCATTCTCTTAATGTGTTCCTTAGTACATTCTTCACTTACTGATGCTATTTTTCATCACGTGGTGTTATTTCTTTCAGAGGATTGTGCCCTAAACCATTTAGGCAATTGATATAACCCTGCTGTGATCAAGAGGAGGAACTAATCCCCCAATTTTTTAAGTCTTCTAGAAGTAAATATCTGCCATTTTGTTTTCCACTTTTCATCCACTTATGTCTGGCTTGCCCCCAAACAACCACCCCCAATCCATCCAAAAATAAGTCCCTGAAAAGTACCATTTTACTCACCTCAGCCTAAAACAGGTATTTAAAATTTGTTAAATTAATTTCACCCTAAGATACCCATTTCCTTCTAGCTGATTATTAAGAAAACCTGGTTTCCATCCTCCACTACTCTGTGGCAGACACCTGACAGTGCAGACATTGCATCCAGCGTTCACAGACGATGTGAAGTCACAAGTGAGAATCCTGATGAAAGGAAGAGGTGATCTTGTTCCATACCAGGGACTCTCTTCCAGTTTGTTGGGCACATCCTATGTCCTGTAACAGTAAAAAAGAAAGCTACTTTATGTTATCCTGCTTTCAAGTGGAGCATTTGGGAAGAAAATAAAAATTATACTACCTGAAACTTGTCACTGAAACTTGCTGGCTTGCAAATCAGGACTGTCCAAAAAAACCCAAACCCCTTAAGTAAATTGAAACAGTCTACAAAAGCATCCTCTTCAAAGGGGAGGAATGAAATACTTTTTAAAGCTTTTGTTTTACCTTTCTCACCCAGCAATTCTGATTAGTCTCCGGTTAAAGAATATTATTGCTGTGTTTTTGTTGTTGTGGGGGTGAATCAAGCTTATGGTTAGAGGCTGGAGTCCTGTTGGTATCTTCTAGCAAGTTCTTTTCCAAGACAAAGGGAGAAGAGTGACATTACACATTCCCAACACTTATATAATAATAGTCTATTCATCAGCGTGAAGGTGATGCCTATGTCACTTTCCTACTGAAAAATTTTGCTCTGTCACCATTTACCAGATTTTTGCATTTCTCATGTCCTTACTATAGGACAAAAAGTTCTAGTTGATTTATTGCTTTTTTTTTTTTTAATTTGTGCTGAAGGTTAAATACATTTCAGCTGTACGTTCTGCAGATAGGACGTGAAGTTTCGTGACATGCCGTATCATGGATGGGTACTACATAAAATAGATGCTGGAATTTCTTGCTGTGTTTGAAATTTTGAATGAATTCTGTAACATACAAGGTCATTTCTGAACTCCCTAGAAACCTGAGCAGTGCTCGAGCAAAAGTCAGCTGTAGACCATGATCTGAAATGGCAGAGACCTCTGGATGAAAGGGATGCTCAGAGCTGGCAGTGAGGGAGAAAGAAGAAAAGCTCTCACAGGGCAGGTCAGAGGACTGGTTCACTGAGAGAGGAGTGAGGTCACTGGGTGACTTGGTGCAAGATACATCTTTATACTCATGTTCACTTCAGTTGTCTTCCTTCAGTAAGTGAGCGGTGTTTAAAACTCAGGAGCATAACCAGCCCCTGAGAAATGCTACTGCTGAAACTCAGCTCCCAGTCTCCCTGTCTCTCTTTGACTCGTGCTTCATCAGAGCCCCCTGAGTCCCCACTAAGCTGAATGAAACGGGAACAGAGAACACGTCGTTTCATAGGGAAAAAAATACTGTACAGTAGACCATACAGCTACACTTTCATACTTTGACACAAGTCTATCCCCTGCTCTCATGCTTCTACAAAGGTTCCCCTGGGTTCCTCTCACAAATGATGTGAAGCAAAGTTTTGAGAGAAGAAAAGACCGGTTAACTGAAGACTTTCCTGGCAAGTGAGGGTTGGCCAGTGTTTGAGTGGGAGGCAATTTAATCTCTCCTCGACTGGTTATGGAGTGACTAATTAAGTCCCCCCCCTTGTGCTCTCCTGTGGCTGCTGACCTCATCAGTGAGGGACTGCCAGTGCTTTGGCGTGGATTCATCCAGATTTAGTCAACCCAAATGCAGAGCTGGCGTGCAGGACTGCTGTGGGAAAAAAGGGACTTGGTCTTAATTCTGGGTTGTTTTTTTTTTTGAGAGAGGTGGCACTGCCAGGCCCCTTCCATTGTACATGCTAGAGCACCAGAGCAGCTGTTTAGGCTACTGATCAAATGAAGAAATGCTGTCAGCTCCTTGAAGTCTGAACCATTAAAAGGGATACATATGGTAGGAGAATACAAGCCCAGCCCTGCACATCTCTAGAAGTCAGACTGAGGCTTTTCTAACTGCACAGCCCTTTTGAATTAATTTAACTTTTAGACATCAAAAGGCGGACAAAATATATAAACAGCCAAAATATATGAAAAAAAAGTAACTGAATTATAAGAATGCGTCATGTTACAGTATTTCAATCACATTCTTTCCACGCAGGGAGCCAGTCAGAAAATTCCCCATCTTTACAACCCATTATATGTGTTTTGCATTTCAAACTATTCTATGAAACAACTGATATCCTGAAAAACATTCCAAAAATGAGATAAGGAAGTGAGCTTATGGGGTGGGCTTTGAAGCCCAGCAGTGGGAAGAGATTTGCGTGGGATTGCCCTACCTCAGGTCAGACTTTAAGGAGTGGTGGAAATGGTTCCTGGAGCTGGACTGGCGTGATTTCTCTACACCTTGTATGTGATTTTTTTAATCACCTATCTTTGCAGTACCATTCTCCCTCTCTTCCATCCTACAGGCTCTGTGTACATGTTCCCAGCAGGTTTTTGATCACTTCACACAAGTCCACTCCTTGTCCATTGTAGCTGCTGCTATTTTTTGGCTCCCGTGTGTCTGCTATCCACTTGTTCCTCTCTTTTACTTCCCTTGTCTTATCATCTCCCAGATCTCAACTGCTGGGATGTGCAAACACCTGGCTTGCTACCATTGTAACTGTAGTATGAGCGAGCTCATATCACACCTTTTCCTCGAGTATATTTGGGGGACTGCTCTATTTTGAAAATTCTTTACTGTCTTTTGCTGGGCCTTACATGTCACTACCATCCTGTAATTCCTTCCTGTCAATTTAATACAAACATTTTTTTAATTTGGCATGAGACTTTGGCATGAGAATGAAATCTGGCTTTGTAGCTCCTGTTATCTAAAAAGAAAAGCATTTTCAGCTTGTTGTCACACCTGAAAACCTGTTTTCTATCTACAACGTTTGCCATCACCCAATTAAGTAACTGCACTATTCCAGTTGGTACATCACTCGGGGATATATTTTGCATAAAAAGCACAAATCAGAATTCATTTGCAAGGTCCAATCTGGGATTCTCATCTTGAGGTTGGACTCTTTCAGAGATAGTAACACACACCAGTGGCTCGTGTTATCTTGTTACTATGGAAACAGTGATGCAGTAGTGTTACGGGTGGAAGGCACAGTATAAAACTGACATACTCCATAGCTCACATTTTCATTCATCCTTAGTGCTCTATAATAACATAGCATCACAGTTGTGATAGTTATCTTGCTCATGTGTGTGGGTAAGCAATATCATGTGGAAGAGAAATAATAAAAGGAAAGAAAGTTTGAGTCTGAATAGGGAGTAAAGGATCAGACCTTCTGCCACTGCTCTATGTATGTGTTTGGAAAATACTTTTGAGGCAATCACTGTGTGTCTCAGTTCCCCATCTGTAACACGCTCTCTTTTTTCATTCTCAGTTTGTTTTCTTCATTTAGGTAACAAAGCTTTTAAAGCAAACTTCCTGCTGTGGCTTTAGAGTGCATGGCACAGTTTTGGGAAGAGTTTCATTAATCAACAGACGTACAAAAAAGACGTAATATGCCTACTGTAATAGAGCTATAAAAAGACTTTTGTGCTGTTAGAAGCAAAGCATAGTCCATAAACAATTATTTTATTTTTTTTTACATTCAAGATAGCATCCATTCTCAGGAAACTGGAATAGCCAATGGGATAAGTATTTATGCTCCGTGGAAGTAACTAAGAAGGACAGAAAGTGACAGTGCAATATGGTTTGTAATTGCAAGGAATGACACTGCATTCTGAAGAACTTCAGAAAAGTCTGTGTGCAGAAAAATTCGTCTGTTTTGGGTTTTTTTCTAATTAGAAAAATTGATCTAATGGAAAAACATAATTTTCCCCTACACAACTTGCCATGTTTGCGTCTGTAGAGCATTCTAATAACCACCAGGACTCCTCTACCTGTTTTTAACATGGAAAAGAACTGTCTAATTTTCTTGTGTTGCAAGTATACATTTCATAGGCTGAAGCTTCCCATTGGAGCTCATTCTTAACTGGTCTTTTTACTAAGTAGGATATTCATGGAAATATTTGTAGATTTATTCTTTCTCATAGATTTTATATTTTTAATGTAGCCTGTAGCTAGTCGATACAGAAAAGTTTATTGAGAGAAAGATCTATTCCAGATAGAAGAGATTTATGGAAAAATTACTCCCTTAATGAATGATTATATTTACTCTTTGCTCATTTGTATTGTAACACATAGAAGAGTAACCACAGGCCAAGCTGTTATTTTGCTAGATACCAGACAAACACTAACTCTAGGGCAAGGGACCAACTCTGGTGTTCCAGTGATTCAAACTTAGGTTCTACAACATCAGAGCAGAGTGGCAAGGTACAAAAGAAAAGGCATTTGAACTTCAGCCTCTTACTTTCCTTGCTACTGTTAGTGTGGACAAGGTCTTTGCCAGATTTGTGTTTTCCGTGCTGAGAATGCAGAAACTTCATCTCCAATTTCTGGCAGCAACTTTGAAATGACACTCTTTGAAATGCAGCAGTTGCTTTCTGCTATGGCATCTGTGAGTGAGCTGATGACTGATGGTTAAAAGCATTGCTAGTTCCTTACATAAGGGTGTTTTTATTACTTTGAATTCAGAGGACACCTTACTACCTATGCTATTTTTTTTTAATTTAGGCTGCTTGTTCGTTCTCATGGAGTGAGTGTTCAACACCTATTTATTTATATATTTATATATTTATATATTTATTTATTTTACCTTAGAAGGTTGGACCAGATGATCCTTGAGGTCCCTTCCAGCCTGATATTCATATTCCTTGACCATGCCCAGACTCTTCATTTCTGGAACACAGTCTGAGTTCTCCCTTCTTTCCCTTCCTCTCCTCCTCTTCTCCTCCTCTTCTCCTCCTCTTTCTCAAAATTCCTCTTCTGGTGCAACTGGCCTTTTAAAAATACAGATTTCTGTAAAACATGTGCTTTGTTTTAAGTAGCTGCCCTACCTGTTTAATTATTGTAGCTATTTCTCTCAATGGCAGCCTCCAAAAGGCTTAGAGAAAGTCCAGCTCACACTTATTGGTATCAAAAGTTTATAGATTTCTGATTTAACACACATGAATAAATTCTAACCGAGAAAAGAGAGAGAACTGAGAAGGTCATTGTGGTGAGGCTTGGGTTGAGGGTGTGAAATGCAAAGGTGATTGGTATATATGATATATATGAGATATATATTGATATATATATGGATGAGGTTAATTCTCACAGTATACTTCATAACAAATATAATTCTTCTTTACACTTTTTTTGGGGGTATATATATTTACAGGTATCTGAAACGTGACGGAAACCAAAAGAAACATATCCCTTGCTCACTCGGTTAAGATAGTTTACATGATATCCTGTAATCATCCAAAGACATGGTTCTGATATTGTTATGAATTGTTTTTAAATGGGAAATCTCAAATGGGTATGTTTTGCTGAACAGCTCATTGTATGGCCTTCAAAAAGGCCGTGAACTCTAGGCAGTTCTGCTGTGCTGAGAGGAAGGAATTGCATCTCCTGGAGAGACAGGAGAGCATCTTGATTTAGAAAAAGCTGAGGGGCAAAGATTGTATGTGTTTGTGTACAATATGTGTTCAGCACTTGGCATGCTTGATGATGCTTTAATAGGGAACCTCACCATACACTCTGCATTTTCTCCCTTTCTTTATTGCTAGGAGGTAAATTTCTGATAAAAGGTCCAGGTCAGCGTTTTTGCTGTGGAGATCCCAAACTCTTGTGCGTGGACAATACAGTCTACTTGGCCCTGATTCTGCTTTCAGCTGCAGTAATTGCAGCTGAAAGAAAATCAGAGTAACTTCAGTGGATTCAGAGCTGACTCTGCAAGCAGCCAAGCTCTGTCTCAGTCTCAGAGTATCCATTCTGCAAGAACTGAGCTGATGTATTTGGTGGTGGATGGTTTCTTGTGCTGATTCCCTCTCCACGAATAAGAGCTTGGAACAGCAACAGTGCTGAACTGACTTTCTCAAATTAGCTGAGCTGACTTTCCCTCTCCAATTGCTGTGGAGCTGGAGTGAAGGAGGCCTCTCAGCATAGCATTAAGAGGCTGATTGTTATACCAGGCTTGGATTGAGCTTTAAGTGTCAAAGGAGACCTGTGCTGGATGTTTCTGCAGGGTATTGCAGTGGATCTCAGGAAATGCCATATTTATGCATTTATAGTGCTTTCCCCATCCTCTTGTTATAGCTTAGAGCCAAAGACATCTGCCCATCCTATTGCCTGAAGATGCTGTCTGTCTTATTTTACAGAACTGTCATCAGTGGCAAAATGCAAAGATGTTCTGAGATAAAGCAGCACATAATTCACTTACCTATCTGAATAACAGTGTAAACATCCCAACTGTTCCTGATAGAAATTATGATAGGCTCAGAAAGAGGGAGGATGAAAACAGGCTAATGAGTAATTTCCATTTGAACCTAAGCTCTGTGAATGCTAATGAAGGTCAGGCTGATGGCAGTCTTTGAGTATTGCTTGTTTCAACAAACCTGTGGAAAACCACAACCCCAGACGGCTCTGGTGCAAAAAAAACCACGATCTCCTCTTTAAACTTCAAGTACAACTATAGAGATGAGTATTTGGCCCAGGCCAAAAAATGAACCATCAGAGTTTTTGGACTTTCCTAACCTCACGAGCAACTGCTCCAGAGGAAGACCGACCTCTGACTGAGCTGCTGTTCAGATTTTCCTGTGCTGAGCACTCACCTCATTTTTCTTCCAGGTAATAGATGTAATGCCTTCCGAGCTTTTGCAAATCCATAGCACTTCATTACCAGATCAGGGCTTTGGTGATTAATTTGTTGCGGCAATGAGGTGCTGCCTGAAAAAGGGCTTCTGAGGAACAAAGCAGCGAACGGCACTTGGCTGTGGAAGTTTTCTTTTGTCTCTGTGCCGTTCTATGCAGAGAGCTGGTCTGGCAGGAAATGGAAGGGATATCTAGTGATAGAATGAAAGATAGGAAGACTAGCAGACTTAAATAAATAAGGGACCGTTCTTTATATCACCTAGAAAACTTCTGGACTTCAGTTTTTACGAATATAATCAGATTCTTAGGCTTTGAAATGAGCTCTGAAGTAGGAGACGTGATATTCTTACCTAGTGGTACTTTTAATGTCTCTCCAAAGACCATTGCTTTCTCTCCTGGTATGGTCTTTGTGATTCCTGTACAGATATTTATGTCGATTCTGAGGCGCTTAATTTGGCAAGAAGACTTTGAAAGGCACTAAGATGAAGTAGGAAGCAATGTGGAGCAATAAGAGTTTTGGCTGCTAAAGAGACTACAGGTATTTCTGTGTTCATATCAAAAGAAAGTCGGTTCCTTTCGGATACAGAAAATTTCAGGTGTTTCACAGTGTCAGTCTGGTAGCTGCTCCAAATTAGAGCAAAGACACCTAGCTATCTAATAAAAAGGGCGTTTATATTTCAATAGAGTTGTAAAACAAATTGCACTGACCTTACACAAGAGCAGTCTTTGAAGGGCAGACTTTGTTCTCCTCCCTCTCTGTGCTAAGCTCTTGAAGCTGTCATTAAATATTCATTCCAGCAGTTATTCTGTCTCCAGTTTGGACTGTTTTGCCTTCTTGTGGGTGAGAATTTCTAGTGCCAGGAGTAAACTTTTTGTTATTTTCTGTATATGGCACTTCCACAGAATAGTAATGAATGCAGAACATACTGAGTGGTGGGTTAAAATTTATTCTGGACCATAGGTTGCTGGGCCTTCAATTATTCTTTGCTATAATCATGTCCTGCAGTCTTTTTCATGCTGTGGCTTCATTTGTGTGCCATGTGCCATCAATGTGGCACAGAAGCTCTAACTCAAAAGACCCCTGTTACTACCAAGGAAAATGATAAGCAGAGGATAAATAGAAAAATGTGTTGCAGAGCTGATTTAAAATATAGATTTTCATGTATGGCTGTATGCCTTGGTTTCCCTTGGGTCTGGAAGAGGAATTACCAACGTAGGGTAGAAAAATGTGGTGTAAAGTAGAAGCAAATGAAAATAAAAAGAAATACAGAGAGACAAATAATAATCAAAAGGTTCTCACGTCAGGCCTTTTAAACTCAATATGTCTGTTTATATAAGTTAATACTTAAATGCTTTCCTGGACCAAACCTTGATGATTGTTTCTAATTACTGTTGATGGATCATCTAGCAAACTGGACCAAAGTTCTAGTCTGTGCATCACCCTGCATATTTACTGGTTATGACCTTTGTCAGATGGTCAGCACAACTTCTCTGCCAGTGATGGTGGTAAATGGACCTTGGAATGTATTTTACATTATAAAAACATTCAGTGTACATTATATCACTCCTCAGGAAAAGTATATTGAGAAACAGGATCTACTCTCCAAAAGGATGGTTTATGTCTTTATTTTAGGTTAATAGAACAAAAGAAGGGAAGCGTCATGACCTCATGAGAGAGAATCCAGATGATGTGTTGTTAAAGGCATCCCCTATCTCTGTTGATAGCTTCTAGAAGTGCTTGGCAAATCAGGCCAGGCATGCTCCCCTTCCCAAGAGAGACCTGCAGAAAATGACCCCAAACCTGAAGATGATTCTGTATTTCTGAAGAAAAATTTAAGTATCGTAGCCTGTTTTGGACACTGGTGGAAGTCCAGGAAGGCTTGTGCTTCAGTGGTTGTCCAGGGTGAATGTAAAAGCCAAGGTGGAACGGTCCTCCTGGTAACTTCTTTTTCAAGGAAAGATGTTGACGAAATGCTACAAATACTTTCAAGGAGCATCTCAAATCCATACACTGAAGGTGTGGACAACACAAACATGCCTTATAATAGAGACACTCTTGAGCTACGTAGTAAATACTGGATGTGACCCAAGCGTTTCAGAATGCGGTCTGCTTCTCAATACAGATCATGCCCCTCTCCCATCCACAGACACACAGACTTCTGCCTTTCCTCACAGAGATCAAATAGTATCTATATAGCCAGCTCAGCAGTTCTTGGCATGGGAAAGCACTATGTAATAAATAAGTAAAAAATTAATATTTAATTAAAGCTTCTTTTAATGAAAGTCAGCACCTGAAAGGAGGTGGAGAGAGAGACCTTTGTGACCAGTTAGCTCTCCGCAGAACAGCAGTGACCAAAACTATCAACCATTGGGATGGTCTGCCCAGGGCAGCGGGGAAGTCACCATCCCCGGAGGCATTTAAATGTCGTGTGGACCTCGTGCTCAAGGGCATGGTTTAGGGGTGAGCTTGCAGTGTTGAGTCGAAGGTTGGACTGGATCATCTTTGGTCTCTTCCAACCAAAGACATTCTGTGATTCTGTGACCACTTTGCAGGGACTTATGTACAAAGGAGAAGCTTACATTACAGAAAAGAAGACCTATTGCATCTTTTAACTGATCTACGTGGTTGATGTAGGCTGAATACCGCTTGGCATGTAATTACGGGGCTTGAAATCCTCGTGGGATAGTGCACACTGCAGTCCTGTGGTCCACTGGCCAAAGGTGCAACTGTGAAATAACTATTTGACTTCAGTCTTTTTTCGTACCAGTGAGTAGCTTTTGTTAAATACAGGTCAGGAGATCATTATGTGAACGACTGCCTGTTGGGACCTGCCTTTCCTTCGGGCAGAAATTTTTTTGTTATGGTCAGTTTCTGTCTCTTTATGTTTCTGTAACATAAAGGCAGTTATGCTAAGGTAAGGGCAGCTGCAAACCGTACAGCTTTTTGTGACTACCCTCCGGTTTCTGAAAAGTTGCCGGAACAAAAATCACCTATCTAAAGGTTGTGTGCTCCTTGCTTATTATTACCTAGTTTTATTCAGGCTCTTCAGTGGATGGAAGCAGTATGTAGATTTTTGGCAGTGGTTCAGGTGGTATCAGTTAATTCAGAGTCTTCCTTTCTGCTGGTGTGACTTTGTGCAGAGAGTGGGTTCAGTGCACTCATAATGGCTATACTTTTGCATGGATATATATCGAAGCGACTGGCAGAACGATCACCTTTACCCATTCAGCCCATGTATTAATATTCTTTGCATTTTCTTCTGCATCTCCTCAGAGAGCAGATTGAAATTAAAATTCTGCCAAGGTTAGGCAGCAGAAAGGATTAGTGAGCTAGGTCTTCACCTCTAGAGAGCAAGGTGATATGCAAATGGTTGGACTGGACACATCCTTATTCTGGCAACTTTTTGTGTGGATAAAAAAAAATTCTCTGTGCAACTGACAGTTTGTGCAGGAGAGATATCCGGGACCAAACCAGCAAAAGGGCCTGAAGGTCAGGATTGAAGTACAGTACACTGAGAGGGTTACACAGACTTTGCCTGTTTGTCTCGAGTTATTAGCATTTCATTTGCAAGATCAGCTCTTTGCTGACAAAACTTGAAAAGTTATTGTGCCCAATCCTCTCCCACAGTCTTTCATAAGCTCTGAACAGAACAACAACAAAAAAATAACATTAAAAAATTGACCAATGAAATTAAAAAATACCCCCAACCCTGTTTCATAACTGCTTTGTAATTTAAAGGCCAACTGTAATACTTCATTTTTAAGGAAAAGCTTCAATGGGATTTTCTTTTGGATGAGCATAGAAGTGTTTGAGGAATAAAAAATGAGCACTGCACTGCTCAATTCCATGCCTGTGTCAGGTTTAGAAATTGAACATTTGGCCTAAATTGTAGAGACGAAGATAACTATTGTAAAGCACAAAAAGGGGACCAATAAATGTAATTGAGGGAACGGCCTTGCCTACAGAACTCACCTTGCAAATCTTCCACAGAAAATGGCAGAAAAGAAGCTTTTGGAATTTGCCCTTGGTTTTTGTTACCGTATTTTTAACGTATGGAAAATGTGGGACATACACACGTGTTACACAGACAGCCCATTGAATGTGTGAGGGTATAAATGTGTAGAAATGATGCACAAACATGTCTCCAGACCAGCATCACTCTCAAATGCAATATCTCCACTGTTTGATTGCTATTAGCAGGAAAACACCAACAGCGCAGTCATCCCGTGCTTCTGAAAAGATATAAATGTCAATTTTTGGTCTTTAAAAATTATGAAGCCTCGTAAAAGATAGCAATTTCCAGTGTTTGCTTGGTTGGTAAGATGCAGGAGAGCGAGCATTACTCCTGAGAGCTGCCATTGGTTAGCTGGAGGGAAAATGGATATCAATTATACATAATCTAAGAAGCCTCTGCATAATAATCAGGCCCAGTAGGGGCTTTGGGGCAGCTTCGTTATTCTCTTGTAAACACAAGAGCCCAGATAGACATGTCAGTCAGGAGTAGCGGCTGCAATTCTTCCTTTTTAACACCTTCACATTCTATTGCTTCAATATGCAAACAAGGCTGTTTAGCTGAGGGTTGAGGCTGTGCTAATGAGCTCCCTGCACTAACCCTGAAGTAAAAAGGTTCTGTTTCACAGCTGCTCGGAGACTGGCTCCTCTGGGCATGCTCAGGTATTGGAAAAGAATTCCTTTTCAAGAGAGAAACGCCAATCAGGATTTCTTGCCTAGCCCTCTCTTTTTCTCGGCGTGCTAATGCAATTACTTCATAACTTGTGAACTTTTTACGGTGGCAGGAAAAAAAAAAATATGTTTTGTCTTTGAATTATGTATTTTTGTCGCTGAAGAGAAGAGAGAACTTGGAAAATTTAACCGATGTAAAAATCATACATTTCCTTAGCTCCTGGAGGACCATAACTCAAGGGTAATTTTCACATTTCCTTCTTAAAAGTGGACAGTCCTTTTATCCCTCCCCTCCATGCGTTTCTCCCTTTCTAGGATAATTTCCATTTCCCTTTAGTTGGTCCATGTCATACGTAACAGAGGAGGCACCTAGCACAGCACGACCAACTTCATTGCTGCTCGACACTGAAAGGACCAACTTCTGTTGGTTTAGGATCTTGACTTTGTCCTAAAGCTAGGTCTCTGGGCATTGCTGAGCGTAACCAACTGTGTTACTGCCTTGGCAAGGACACACAGACACCATGATAATCCTTTTTGAACGAGCCGACGTTTACAGCTCACGATATGAGATATGACAATCTCTCAAATATCCAATTACTCTTATGAACAAAGTAGTTTTCTGCCTGGAACAGTCAGAAATCCCCGCTGGGTTGGTTTAACGTCTGATAGAAATCATTTGGGTTTTCTGTTTAAAAGAGGGCAACGTATAATTTTTTTTTATATACAACTCTATGAGATGCTCCCTGTCTTCATTCATTCATTTATTCATTCATTCATTCCTTCATTCATTCATTCACTCACTGTTCCCCAGGACCATGCCTTCTAGCAACATGACACAGGAGAGCAGACCTATAGGCAGAGCCACAAAAAAGTCTGTTAAGTGCAAGTTACAACTATCTCAAACAGGAATGCATTCCTATGAAGAGAGACAGCGCATTTTCAAACTATTTAGCAGTCAAACATTGTGATCTACTCTTTTTCAATTTGTTAATCCGTTGGTTTTCTAATGGCTGTCTCCGTGGGTGACAATCCATATTACTGAGTCAGTGGGAAAGTCTTAGCTTTGTAATAATTCAGCACTTAAATTATTTATTGTGTTAGCTTTATGGCATATTAAAACCCTCCTTAGACAGGTAGAGCTAACTCCCTTCTGCTTTGCTGAAGCTCATTAAATGGCCATCAGAACTGGACAGACTTAATTGTGTTACATCCAAATAATTCTGTCGTTTGGATTCAAATCCAAGGCAAGTGGCCTACCCAGAAATCTCCCTTATTTGACTGTGACAGGCAAATGATTAAAGTATCCTGTAGGCAGTTTACTTACGGTGAGAATTTACAAGTAAAATTAAGAAACTGAACTAAGATGTGACTTTGCTTGTTTCAGAGTGTCTTTAAATTATACCATACCCATTTTAGTACTAGTATCCCCAGCCAGCAGAAAAACTCATTTATTCATCTTTTTTTTTTTTTTTTTTTTTTTAAGGTATTTAAAAAACAGTAGTTGCCAGCGGTTGCATTTAGTTTGGAATTCAAATTTTCCAGTTCAGAAAATAAGTGGCTGAAAAATCTATCTGCTTTCCACTGAGGTCAGCTTTCCATATGTCAATTTACAATTCCTCAGTTCACTTTGCATGGTCCAAATGATGAGCTTTTAAGCTCTGTTGTCATGAAATTATTCCACTGCTTTCTAGCTCTCAGTGAGGAAGAATGCTGAGGTAATGACAACATTTTTCTGGGACTCAGAGGACCTGCTCTTCTTCTGCAAAGGATCTTTGTCATTTTAGACAGGTCACTTGACACTAAGGTTCTACAAAACACATTTAGGAATTTAGGTACTTCTGCAAAATCTCACTGGGTGCTTCCTGTTGACGTTGTTGTTAGCCCATATGGCTGGATTACAGGTCTTGCAAGGGTCTACCACCCAAAGGAGGACCCAGCTCCATCACACATGGGAAGTTTTGACACTGAAAACAACATTTTTCTTTCCTCCATTTTGTCTTTTGCTTTTTTGTCTACTTGTATTTCAAGCAATTAGGACAAAAATCTGCTTTATGCTGTGGCTATGTGGTAAAATCTCCCTTGGGAGTAAAATACCCATTCTGATTGTCTACCAGCCACCTATCAGGTAGAGCCTTCTACACACAGTCAGTAGCATCCAACAGAAGTGAGATTAAATCTCATAGAAGTATGAAAAAAACTATGAAATCATTTCACTGCATTCATGTACTGTTCCCATTGACATTCTGGTTCCTAAAAGAGGCAACAACAGGGTTATGACACCAAAGCAGAGAAAAAGACCTTAAAAATAGCAAGTGAACTGTACTGTTTGACTGGGGAAATTGTGCAGTGATTTTATATTTGGTTTTGAAAGAACACGTGAAAGAATATAAAGAGTACTTGAAAGAATAAAGATTGAGCCATGCAAAGGTGGACCTGTAATACCATGTTTTTCATCAAGTGTCACCAAAATACCAACAGTTATTACTTCATGCTATTTAAAAATACCTTAGATTGTGATTCAAGGTAGTGATGTTCAATGAGTGGATTTATAGAGTCCCATAAACCAGACAGTTTTTTATGAGCTCACAGAATAATTGCCACATTTTCTGAGGTTTGGCAGGGGGTTTGAAAGACTAAACATCAAAACTAAAGGACAATAGGATACATTTATTCATTCTTGAGATGCCTTTCCCATGTTTCTAATTACAGATAGAAACCTTTCTACATGTTTACTCCTTTGATTTAATGCATGTAGCTGTTAACACATCGTGGCCAATGGTGACTGTCTTGATACTGCTTTTTGGTGTTTATTTTTGTTTGTATAAAACAATTTAAAAAATGATATTACACAAATATAAATATATTGCTTCCAATGCAGTTGGACAGTTGGAGGCAAGAAATTCAAGCTAGATGGACTAGTAGCCTGCTAGGAAATGGCAAGGTCTGTCATACAATTCTGGGCTGTGCTATAAATACTTAGTTTGATACAACTTTGATTTGGAAGGTACAGACTGTTACAGTCCAGTCACAAGCTGATTTGGGAGGTGGGTATGTATGAAATGGGGGTTTTATTCTCTACCCTTGAATATACCTGAAACAGTTGACTGTGTTCAGCTCTGCTTGAGAACCACACAAAGTGTTGTCCACCCTGCCTTTCGAAATGGCATGAGACCCGTGTTAAGCAGTTGAAAACAAAATATTCTGATTGCAGAATCATCAAATGTCACCAGGTAAATAAACAGAACCCCCATTAGTAAGACAACAAGAAGTGAAACAGAGAAGGGCTTTAGGGCAAACATGGTGGCTACCTGCAGCTGGGGTGGGTATGGAGATGAACTTGTCCATGATACACACTGGTATGCATCACCCATTTCACTGGTGGCAGGCAGGTCATGCCATGCTTTGCCCTCTGTCTGGGATCCTGATGAGCCTAATACTGGCTTTGTTAGAATATGTACTTTAAGATTAATTATTTATTATAAATTATTTATTAAGATTAATTATTTATTAATATTGTTTTCCTTCCTATTGAACGGAAAGCAATTTGCTTCCTAGTTGGTTTCATTAAATGTTTTCAGTCAGAATGTTTTAAAATTAAACACTGACTCCATAAAACCATTCCAGGTACTGTCTTAGCTTCAGGTCATTAATTCTATTTTTTAAAGTATTAATACAGAAGAAGGAACTTTGTTCTTTGTCTCTGTCTACCGAAGTGCCTGAAGTGAACTTTTTTCCCTCTACTCTTGCTAAATTACTAATTAGTTCAATGTACCTCAGAGATGAGAGCCTTTGAGATTTGTAAAACTTGTGTTTTCAACAAAAGTTTATTAAGACAGTAGTTAGTCCTCATGATGACAGATTTAAGGAGAAAATTATATTCTTTTTCTTTTTATTCTTTCCCTTGAGCAATATCAGAGTGAGGCAGTTGATTAAAACAGAGACACTGTAATCAAAATTGTGCAATAGTCTGACTTTAATACAGTAACAGAGACCCTCTACCACAAAGAAAAACATTAGCTGTCTTCTCATGGGAAAGTGTTATTGACACATGCCTGTTGGAAAGTCTTAGGTTCTGATTGAAGATGTAGCTGTTGATGCCCAACCCGTGATAGGTGAGATTGCATAGGAAAGACTCCCCCAGCACTTCGGTTCCTTCCCAACACAGCAAGGAGAAACTGGAAAGCCATGGCTGAGGCAGTTGCCTTGGACTGTTAATAGAGTCACAGAATCACAGAATGTTAGGGGTTGGAAGGGACCTCTGAAGATCATTGAGTCCAACCCCCCTGCCAGGGCAGGACAAAACTAGAGCAGATCACTCAGAAATGCATCCAGACAGCTCTTGAAAG
>WTSP01016247.1:0-51731 GCA_025331215.1 Actenoides lindsayi | reverse complement strand
CTGAGTTAGGCCTAAACGTGCCCACAGAATTTCCTCTCATGCTGGGAATGTCAGAGACATGCAGGCATTTGCCTAGATTTCCAGTTAGTTCTGAAAAATGAAGGAAACAAAGCCTGAAGAAATTGTTTATTTTGCCAGTGCAAGTTTTTCTGTGTACAATTTGTTCTGAGACAAATTACCAATTCCATTAACAATTTTGGTAAATTTTGCATTAAATTTCTCAAGTACTCTAAATCATTTGCTAAAAGTCCTCAGAACTGTATGTTGTAGTTAGCATACAATTTCATTATTTATACTGTGAAAATTGGTTACTCATACAACTAATCATCATGATGTACACTGCAACATAAACATTAAACACCGAACTCAGAATTGGTGGTATTTAGGATCAAATGGTTAATATAATATTTTCACGCACATCAGGATTTGTTAGGTATTCCTCCAGTTCACCAACATAATTATTAAAAATTCACCTATGCCTAACGGATAATGACGGACACAAAGCTTGCTTACTCTGATTTATTTAATGCTAGACTGGTCCAATAAGCTTCAATTGGTGCACTCACAACTGCATCAAACAGAACTTCTTGGATCAATTCTTTATCACCTATTACAATACATTAAAGTCAGTAAACATGTGTATATAGAAATCATTTTTTTAGATAACCAAACAATAATTTTTATTTTAAAATATTATATTTTATCTGTGTTACGCTTTCAAACTTGTCACACTATTAAGCATTTACTATGTTTTATCAGATGGTATTTTACCACAATGCAGCTTTTGATTTCATTGCACTAACAACAATTTTAGAAAAAAAAAAATAAAAATTACTCTCCATTTCATGTAACACATTCATGTACATATTATCTAATGCTCTCATTCGCACATGACATAAGGTTAAAACAGGTCTATTAACAGTCACAAAAGCTCTATATTTCTGCAAATAGACAAAATATGCACTTATCCATCTGAATTTTTTTTATTCTGCTTTGCAGTTCAGAAATGCTAATTGCATGCACATTCTCCCTAAAATATTCATGAAATATCTGGCATATTCTTTAGAGGTGTGATCCAAGGATTGATTCAGAGCAATCCTGTTTAAGTTCTAAAACCAGATGGAGTGGTAATATTGGATAGTATAGCTATACCATCTGAACAGAAACTTGAATGTTTGTTTCAGACATATTGTTTACTGTAAAAGTCAGAAATTTGTATCATCAATACTTTTCTTGATAGCCTGGAAAAAGCTCAAAATCAAATGAAATTCCAAAGTGGCATCAGCCAAGCAATTCAATCCCAATTTATCGCTGGTTAAACTAAGCTTTGCCTTTTGTAGAACAGTTTTCAGCTGGGGTAAAGCTACTACGTGCATATTTAGCAAAATACTTGCATTGGAGCAATGGCTCTTTTCCTGTGAGGTAGCGTTTAATTGCTTCTAACTGAGTCATTTGACGGTGTTCAGGATGTAAGTCAGTGTTGCAATAGGACCTGTGAACACGTTGTCAAAACATTAAAATGTTAATATGTATAAGCATGATCTCACTTTGGTTTTGAACATAAAGGATTGGGCTCAGAAGGCACAAACAATATGAAACTGAGAAGGGTAACAGACACCAATTTCATGCTTTGTTTAAGGCTTACCATTCATCTGCTAAAGATACATCAGGGTGTTCTAAATCATGTAAACCTGTAACAGGAATAATAATGGGTTATTTAGGGAGCAGTCTGGGTAACAGATGGTTATTTACATACACTCCATAACATCAACCCTTCCTTCTTGGAAAGTGCATTATTACCACAATGTAATAAATCAAGTAAACTGTGTTCAAATACACATTAGGGTCTAACAAACTGGCAAAAGCCAACTAAATCAAATATAAAACGGAAAAGATAGAAAAAACTTTTTTGTGCTGATTTGTTTAACTCATACAAATTACTCACATGATATATTTGAAGTTCAGAAGAAAACTTGAGCAAAGAGAAATGCTCAATGGTAAAAGACTCCTATTTGTACTCCCTTGTTCTATTTGGCTAGTACAGTTCTTTATGCTAAAATACATATTTCTCATTTCACAAGAGTTGTTCTCTTTCTTTAAAAAAAAAAAAGTAAGTTGTAAAAAGAACAATTCCCTCAAAACCTAAGCATACAGCCTACAAACACAAATAGCAAGTTACTGGAACATTCAGAATAGGTTTATTGTACTAACAGGTCATGCTAATGCTTGTAAATAAGAACTATATCATTAGTTATATAGCACAATAAAAATGTACTGTGGCAATTTTAAAAAACTCTTAAAACACTTATCAATAGAAAATAAGCAAACAGGGTTCAGAAGGCATAGTCTAGGTTTAAACCCCCTGAGTACATAATAAACAATGACAGAACTATGGTAATTAAGGAAAGCAGGCAAGTGAAAACTAGACCTATAGTTATTGTCCTTGGGGAGGACAGAGAGAGAGAGAGAGAGAGAGAGGTGTCAGTGACAGAGAAACAGCAAGGGTAAGAGTGGGGAAAAAAGGAACAATTAGTTATGGTTATGTTAACATTTCTGGTGATGTATCTGGGAAGAAATATTATACAGACTGGCTGAGATGTATGGCTGGATCAAAGAAAATAGGTGAGAGGTATGCCAGGAACAGTTTGGAGAGTAAGCAGCTCCAAGTCTCCCGCTGTTCTCTCTCCTGGGTACATGAACATATTCATGTCCCAAAATACAGCTGAGGAACAAAGACCTGGAAAAAATTAACTACCTTGTTTAATGTCACTGACAAAACAAAAAGGAGAATTGGAAATGGAGACTTGAGCATAAAATCAGAAAGCATTCCTCTCTTGAAATATTTTTTGCTCAGCAGCTGCTAAAACTTATCAACCCTCTCCACTCTTCTGAAATGCTTCTGCCCTTCCTTCATCTTCAGGGACCTTTGGTTTTGATCTTGTTACTAAACAACTTTATCACTGCTCACCGTTGACTTCTCTACTCATTTTAACTGTGGACTTAGCAAAAAGTAAAACCATAAAGAACAGTCCTTCCCCTGGTTACTTCTATTGTTATAAAAATGAAAAAATGTAAATCCCTGTAGACAGGGCCCAAAGTATTTATAGCTCTGAAAGATTTCATAACGTGTAGTCTGCGAACAATAAAGCCATAGCTATTACAGTGTTCTTTGTGGTTACTTCACCCAGAAAACATAACAAATAATTAATATTGGATCCTGAGTGATTCTCTGGAACACAGAGAGAAGGATAGAAGATGATCCCCATTTAAAGAAGATTCACACAAAGTCTGACTATGCTTGATATAAATGAGGGGAAAAAATCCGAAAAAGATCTTTAAAGAAAAAAAAGTAAAAAAAAAATTTTCTAATTCCCTTATGGAATCTGCAGACAAACATACAAGCTTTAGGTCTAATCAACAATAAAACCACTGTGTAAGCAACATGAGAAGGCAGGTATCTTACCTTCTTCTACAGTTACATTCCCTCTGAAGAAATATTTTCCATGTCCTCTAGAGAGAGCCACACCTAAACTGTGCAGAGAAATAAAGCAGACCTTGAAATCTGTGAGACAAACAATAACACACATTCAGAGCTACTTCCATTTCTAACATTTCCAGCTTGTGTACTATGATTAACTTTAAAACTGTTTTGTTTCCAAACCCTCACCAATCATATTTATTGTGCAACTAGCTGCTTTAATGCTGTTTCAGTTCTGAGGTGCCTGCATCAATTGGCTGTATTTATGTGCACTTAGAAGCGCAGTAAACCATTATTCTCTGCCAAACTAATAAACGAGCTCCTCTAAGCTCACTGCTGTTAACCCAGCATGAGATTTCTTTATCTGTGCCTTGAACATGCCCATGGCCCTACACTGAAGGAGACAATTTTCTGTAAATCAGACCAAGCTGTTGAGAAACTAAAGAAGTGTGGGAATCAACTGAGCTACTGAGAGAAAAAGAATTTCATATGTGATAACAACACCATGACTACTCTTGGACTAATTTTTCTGTGATTCATGGTTTTTGCTAGTTTAACTTTTTGCATTGGCTTCAGCTTCATAAAGTCTCAAGAGTTACGTAATATGGTTTGGTTTGATTTTCAGTCTACCATTTAAACTATTCAAGTTTAATGAACTAGCTGGGAGACTCCATGCCTTTTCCTATTGAACATAGAATATCTTCTGGCATTCATTCATTCTAGGGGATTGTATCAGACAAGGAACCTTCCAATAATCATTAAGACTGAAAATCCATGGGCTGATTCTTTCAGTACTTGCAGAGGCACAAACTCCAAGAGCACATGTGCTACAACCAACAGCTCAACATGGAAATGGGCTGAAACAGTAAACATCTTTGACACTATAGCATATATTTTAATACATGTTGCCCTTGCTGTCTTCCTGAATCTATACTTCTACACATCAGAAATAGACAATAGTTCATGCTGAAATAGGCAAGACAGTTTTCCTACTTTATTTCTGTCCTTAGAATCAGAACTCACACTGCATGCATATATGTAGCCCCATACCAGCAACAACAAAATCCTAACAAAAAAAAAAACCCCACAAAATAAACCCAAAACAGACCCACTGAGTTTTACTACCCATGCGTGAATTTTAACAAGAATAAACACATGCATTAGAGATAAGAGAAATGTGCCTGTATTTTCTCTATGTGGAAATGTAGCTCAAGTTCTGTGAAACGTTTCCATTGAAGAAAATTTCAGTTGAGTATTGCAACTATCAGCCTCCTGCCTTAAGCATAAGGTGTAGTTAGTATTTTTTTACTAATGGATTATTTCTGATTCGAATATGAGCACTTGATGCATGCCAAAATAACATGGCTGACTTACTCAGCTTTAGTTACACAAATACATGGAAGGTAGTTCAGAGAAACAAAATATCAAAACCTCAAATTGGAAGTGAACTACTATCTCATTTTACATTACATTTTTGTTGTGGGGAAAAAAAAAAAAAGAAAAATGAGGCCCAATATGTAGTTACTTAAATGGATTATAGTATTTATAGGTCCCCAAATACTTGCAAAAGCCTTTCATTCAACGTAAACCTCAACTGAATATTTTTTTAATGAAACGTAAGCCATGACAAACACTGTGAGTTTGCCTGTGTGAGCTTGCACAAACTTTCCATCCCTGGAAAAGCTGAAAGGAATGCTGGTAGGCTGCTTTTCCTTGCTATTTTCAGCATTGTCCAGGGATATTTCATTGTCAACTTTTGCTGATGAGCTTTTAATGAATTCAGAAGCTCTGTATAAATGCAAATCCAACGAGTCTGATGAAACGTCCATTTATTATGGTCGGCTCTACCTGAATGGAGTACCCTTGATGTCTGTGTAATAGTAGTCATTTGTCATCACCAATACTCGCTTCTAGATTCAGAATAAGAAAGCCAGAAGGGGAGGAGGGAAGAAGTTAGTTTGTTATAAGAAATGTATAAAAGATCAAGTAGTTAGTCACTGATAAAATTATAAGCAATGTTTATATTCAGCGAGTGAATGATATTTATGGCAATCTTTAAAATTGTTTAAAAAATTAACTGCTTGCTTTATACTTAGTTAGAATAATATTTTATATATTGTACCCCTTTGTCCACTGTCTTTTTCACTTCCATGGAGAATTTCCCTGTTTTCCGGTTCACCATTGCATTTCGGAGCTGAAATGAAGAAAATATGTTGTCAATTCATTTATTTGCATTTTCTGTAATTCTTTTAACTCTAAGCTCTCTGGTACTCATTTGGCCTAAGCATTACTCAATTTTCTTCATTTTCAGTAGTTCTACTACACACTGAACACTGGTCTCTTCTCACAAGTAAGTAGTGACAGAAGAAGAGGGAATGGCCTCAAGCTGTAACAGGGGAGATTTAAAATGGACAATAGGAAAAATTTTTTACTGAGAGTGTTGTCAGGTATTGGGACATGCTGTCCAGAGAGGTGGTTGAGTCACCATCTCTGGAGGTGTTTAAAAGCTGTATAGATGCGGTGCTTGGGGATATGTCTTAGTGGTGGACTTGGCAGAGTAGGTTTAATGGTTTGACTCAACGACCTTAAAGATCGTTTCCTATGATTCTATGAACAACCCCCTTACACATTTTATTATTGACTGTATAGGCCAAGACTCCTGACACACAACTTCAAGCAAGTTTATGCTGAGGTACTTAAGATTCTCAGCATCCTTCATAGTAAAAGAGCTTTGTGTAGTTATCTGGATCTTACATGTGATAAACAGTGTAATTGACGATTATTCCGCAGTTTACTGTATAGGAAGTTGAGGACTAAGTTCCCAGCTGGATTTAGCTGAAGTTAGACTGGGGCTGTGTTTAAATACATCAACTATTATATATAAATAACAAAGCAGAAAAGAGGAAACCCCATCTACACTATTTACTTCACTTCTGCTTGATACCCTACATCGGGCTGCATGCTAGACCAGAAACTGCATCCAAACTGGGTCAGAAATTAGAACTAGCAAAAGACTGACAGCTCATTTGACCAGTAACCTGTTGCAATTGGAACACACAGCTACAGTGCTCTGTGATTCCTTCTGGTTGTCTCTTGGTGTCCAGGTGTCCCCTGCAAGGTAATAATTTTTTTCTCTATAAATAGAAGGCATAAGTCAATCACAGCTTTAAGAATTGGCCTGGACCTCTCCTCCTCAAAGTCATCCAAAAGACTTTTTTAGATCCCCTTCAAAACTAGGATTCATTAATATAGAAGCCAAAAAAATCAAAGCAGATAGGGAAAACAGAAAATAAATGAAAAAGGGTTTATACACAATGATTTACCTGCTGCTCTGCAAGTTAAATTTGTTACTTTCTAGATTACCACAAACACTGTTTTTCAGTGACTTTATTCTAGCCTCTACATGAGCTGCAGAATCCTAAAACTGCTGCAAAGTCCCTTACCCATCACCTCTAAGAAGTCTTCCCTTAGCACACCTATTTGCTTCCTAGGAAAAAAGAGCCTTCCTCCCAGAAGACACCAGCTGACAGCCTCTCAGATGAATGTGCTGTGATGATGAAAAGAGGAGTAAAAGAAAGCCCAAGAACTGTCTACAGTTGTAGACCCAACCCAGGTCTACAAGCCAAAATGATCTTCAATGTCCCTAACAATGATGACACGGTACCCTGACACAGCTAGTCTGAGAGCAGGGTCTCTGAGCTAAAACCGAAGAACGACTAGACACAGGTTTTGAGAAATTCTCAGCTTTACTATTTTGAATTTGCCTTTTTATCAGTTGAGGACTTTAGGGAAGAAATAAGAAACTTACTGTTTAGCAGTTGTACCATCCATATATGGAAGTATTTTATTTGAATGCTCTTAGATTTATGAATGGAAGAAGCGACTTCTTTTGCTTGGATTTTTAATTAATGGCACAGATGCAGAAAGTTTAAGGCAGTTGTTTCAGGCTATCTTCAATTATAAAGTGAAACTTGTATACTTGGAAATTTTTTTTTTGTGCTAAGAAGCACCTATGAATCTTTTGCAGATGTAATTTTCATTACAATAGGAAAATTCCACCATCGCTAACCAAGTCACACTCCGTCTTCAGGAATATTAATAATGCAGAATAATATTGGCAAAATCAGCATTTTTATGTCTCTTCCACTGCTCCAGCTTATGAACACAGTTTTGCATATCACATTCTTGTTTACTAAATATCTCCTGTTCTCCAGTTCCTCATGCCAGATTGGACAGTTCCATCAGATTTTAATGAAAAATTGTGAAGATCATCATATCAATGCACTCTGCAGGTTTTCTAAGTTAGTATGGAGTGAAAAGAGAATGATTAAACCTCCTCGTGAAATATCTGTTTTTATTCTTATGAACAAGTTAAGCATGGCTGACCTATCAAAAACTGCAAACTTTGCAGCTCTCTAAATTTAATTCTAGGGCATCTAGATTGGAATTAAGAGTCTTCTGTCAGTGAGTGTAAAAGAATAATTTTTAGCTGGAGGCATGTATAAAATAAAGCATATATTTCACTGTAGATTTTTTTCCAACAATACATAATAGGCAATTCTGGAAATAGTTTCCCATTCTAAGTTTTGTGGTTTTGGACTTGGAAAGCTGGTCTTAATTAACCATCTACTTTCTAACATTTACAGAACAGTTCCATTTATCTTTAACATGGTTTTCATTTTTCTCCTATTGGTGCCTGCAGTTGCCTAAGACCTATTCCTCCCACAAGCCTCAGGCAAGTCATAGATTTACTAGAAGGGCCTCCAAACTCTCAGTAGTGTTTAAGATCAAATCTGCATGTGGGACTTAGAGTTTTACTTTTCTTTCCTTTTTTTTTTTTTTTTTGCTTGCTGTGATTACATTTCTTGGCTTTGTAATCTGGCTTCTTGGTTCTTCTGCAGTTTCATCTCCCTCCTCAAATGCATAAAATAAGTACTGTCTCAGTTGGCTTCAAGCCCCAAAACATTCATTCATGGTCTTTTTTATTTGGCAAAAAAATATTTCATTCAACTAGAAATTATATTAAAATAATTTTAAGAAGTGAGTTAGTGAGAAAAGGGTTTTGATCCCAATGGAAACTTCTTCTCTTTGGTACTCCATATTCCCAAATTTTGCTGGAAGACACTGTTAGTTTAATAAGCTTGTGCTAAGATTTCTAATAAAATGCAGTAGCAGCAAGACAGCAGGTACTATTAACCTAGAAAATGAACTGATGAATTGAATATATATATTGAAAAATATTCTAACCTTAATTCTGCCACCTTTTCCTTATTGGATGACTACAGAAAATCTATTTCTCCACCTCTTCAGAATAATACACATTATTACTCCTTCAACTAAATCTCTTCCAAACAATTTCTAACAACCCAGCTTCACTGCTATAGTATGAAATAATTTTCTGTTCTTGGAAAACTATGTAACCATTAAATTAGTGCAATAAAAAGAAAGAAAATGTCTTAACCCTTAATCTTAATGTCTTAGCTTCCACCTAAGTTTTTCATGGGAGAAAAATATACCACTAGTCATCTACGTTATTAAAAGCAGCTATATGAATACATTAATTCTTTCCCTCTACAACTGAATAAACAATACTTCACTAACCCAAGACTCCTACACAGTATTTACCCTTTTTAACTCAAAATTAACAATATTAAGGAATTCTTTATTACAAAAGACCAACAAAAATAATGCACACTTTTTGGACACTCATTTAGATCCTCACATCAGAAAAGTTCCCTAACAAGCTTGATTTCAATACAACAACCAACAGATCTTCCTTTAAATTCCATTCCCATTCTAGCTCTAATGCTAATAATGACTCTACCTGTAGCTCCAGTATTACTTTCTTTTGTATGTCCTCTCCTATTCTTCTACTAGTATTACTGACCATCAGTCCCTTTGAAGGTCTTAGTAACATGGTGTAACTGACTTACAGATCATTTCACACAACCACAAAAATTTTGCAATCATATACCAGGCTTTTTTTTAATCATAACTGTAAAACTATTATTTGTTTGATACTAGATCTTTTTCCTCTTTTGGTATTTGCATGCAGGTCTACATTTTTGTGTGGCATTGCTGAAGTATTAGGACAACATCTGAAATGTTATTATGTTTTCTACAATATTTAACCTCCTGGTTTTTTCATATAACACTGGCTCACTAATCATCAAACAGTATATCTGTAGGCTGTTTTACAAAACCTACCTATTGGAGGATTATTTATCAGAGAATGCCTGCTTATTCAGGCACGCACCAGTGAATTCTTACCACTGACACATGGGGTTCATTCAACGAAGTCACTACAACACAACTGTATTACACGAGTACTGAAAATTGTGTTCATTGCTTCTCCAAAGTTACAACAGAATATCTAGGTTTTTTTCTATTACCTCTTGAACTTTTATCAAAATGATAATTTATCTGAATGATTTTTCTTTTTTTCTTTTTTTTTTTTTTAAACTCTTACATATTGGGCAATGGACCTGGATCTTTTCTACAAAGGTAATGTTCAATTTAGTCTATTTGTAATGTAGATTAATTAATTTTCTCCTTGAAAAGATGAAACAATTGGAAAGAGTGCTTGTTTCTATGTTACAATTAAAAAAATAACAAACCATTGTCTTAGGTGAAAGGGAAAAGAGTCAGATAAAATGTATTTATGTATCTTTCATCAAAATGTGAAATAAAACTTTTTGCAGCCTATGGATAGACAAAACTCGATTTTTGTTAGAAATTTTCAGAAAAAGTGATAGAGCTTAAGTGTCTCAAAGAATGGAAATACTTAGGAAGAGACAAATCTGGACTTTTTGCTCTCATATATATTCATATAGAATCACAATTATAAATAAAACTTACTTTTTGTGTCATAGAAATAGTTCAATGCTATATTAAAAGAATCACTGAGATATGATTAAAAACAAGGGATTAAAACTAGAAATATGAAGCAGAGAAAGTATTGGAAGATATAAATTGGAAAAAAAATCAAAACAAAACAAAAATAATGGGGAAAAAATCACAAAGGTTTAAAAGCTGTACTTAACTACAGCAATAATATTTGAAATGAGAGAGGAAATTTTTAAAGGTCATTTGCAGAGGAACTGGTTGAGTAAAGCACGATCAAAGATAAGAGATAAAGCAAGGTATAAAATATGAAGTCAATGTGATTACCAAGATTGCAGAAAGCTGCTACAGAATGTGAAAATCTAATGAGGAAGCCTTGAATAGCGTACGCATAGAAAACTGCACAAAGCTATACAAGAAACATTAAAAAAAAGTTTGATTGCATACTCTAAGCCAAAACTTTAAATTAGGAAGTAAGATGGCCTCCTAGGAGAGGATGAGGACAATCTATCACCTGATGAAACAGACACTGCCCAAACCATAAATGAACTGTTTCACTATTCACAAAGGGGGTGGGAGGAATGTAAGATATATATTTTGTAAGGAAGAAACCAAATATAGACTTATGTCAGAGCAGGGATCAAGAAATTAGTACATCTGAAGACTGACAAGACTCCAGGGGCAGTTGTACGTGATCCATCCCAGATTTCAGAAAGACATGACAAAGTAGATATAGGAACCTTCAATGGATATATTCAAAACCTCTCTGGAAATGTAGAGGTATGAGGGACTTCAGAAAAGCCAACACAGTACTGATATTTGAGAAGGGATCGAGGAGACATCCATGAAAAATACAGACATGCAGTCGTGACTTTGGCAGTAGGGAACTTATGGGAAGAACTAAATTACGGGACAGAAAGGGGAACACCTGGAAAGTTATGATTTAATTAAGGACAGTCAGCACAGATTCACACAAAACGAATCTTGCCTAACAAATCAGATTTATTGAGGAAGTAACAGGAAGACCAGGCAAAGGTTAAGCCATGGACATAAGGAAAGCTTTTGATACAGTACTGCAGAAAAGGCTAAGCCTGCAAGGTAAGAAAGAATAAGATAGTGAACTGCAGAATAGATGGAGCACTGAAAAATGAGTATAATGGAAAGGACTGTGTGTATAACAGCTGATAAACACAGAATGCATGCTTCTGCAGCTGCCCATATGTCTGAAAGGAGAAGTTTAAAGTGAACCTGTGCTCTGTACAGAAGTCAAAGAATCCAATTTTGTTTTTTCCTCTGATGTGGGTTTTTTTTTATTTTGTACATTAAGGAAAATGGCTCTTATTACTCCCATTAAGAAAGAGAAGTTAAGCTCATTCCTTCATTTCTGAGTATCAGCAGTTCTGTAGGCCACCCTTAAAGAGATAGTCTATTCCCCTCTCTAGAACTATTTGCTATCCAGCAAAACTACACAATGGGATCCATGAAGAATGGGATGATGACTTTTACAAACAATCTGTGTTTGTGTCATATGCATATCTAAAGAAAAATCAATACATAAATTCATAAAATTGTATAAAAGGGGCTATTGTTCTTTCCTTCCTGAAAGCAGTCAGGTGGTCTCTCTAATGACTACTGAAGCAGTCTCCAGGTACAGTAGTGGGATGTAAAAATGTCTTCTGAAAGGGTTCTAATCCACATCACTTACCACATCATCTCTGTCTTCCCACTCAACCTCAGAAAGATCCACACTACTGTAGTTGGGCTTTCTTCGTTTCTTCCCCTCTTCATACTGGCATAAAGAAGGTGAAATATTTAGTACATCCTGTTTTATTTGCACAAATATTTTGTACCAGAACATTTAAAAAATGTGCTGGATGCACACGGATTGTACACAACAAACATAACAGCAAGTAGCTTAATTCATACAAAATGCACCATATTGTCTGCAAACTAAAAATCTACATCACTGTCTTGGTTTGAGTGAGAACAGAACTAATTCTGTTCAGTGATTTTACTTTCCAGCTCAGTTCTTCTAACTAACTGCACTGTCTGAAGGTAGCAGCCTGTTTTCACAGACAGTGGCTGCTTCTAGCAATGGTAACATCCCATGTTTAGAGTTAGTACCAAGGACTGGTATGCAGACCAAGGCCACTGCTGGATCTTGTGTACCACATTGGGGGGTGCTGAAAAGTGAAAGGCTGCACCTGTAGGGAGGAGTGGATAGGACAGGTGACCCTAAACTGACCAACGAGGTATTCCAGCCCATATATGTCATATTTGGTATAAAGCTGAGGGATCTGGAGGGTCTGTGGCTCTTCTCCCCTCCTGGATCACTTTGCCAGCTTTGCTTGGCTTGGCTCGGCTCAGGTCCTCTTTTGGTTCCCTCCTCAGAGCATCCAAGGAAGGCTCTGCCTTCGATCCTGATCATTGTGTTCCTGAGTAGCTCCTCTCTGTTACATCCAATGATAGGACAAGGGGCAACAGGTGTAAGCTGGAGCATAAGAGGTTCCACAGAATCCTAAGAAAAACCTTTTCACTGTGAGGGTCACAGAGCTCTGGAACAAGCTTCCCAGAGAGGTTATGGAGTCTCCTTCTCTGGAGACATTTAAAAACTGTCTGGACATGTTCCTATGTGACCTACTCTAGGTAGTCCTGCTCTGGCACGGGGGTTGGACTACACGATCTTTCAAGGTCCCTTCCAACCCTTAACATTCTGTGATTCTGTGTGAATCTGGTACCAGAATCCAGCTCCTGAACACAGTTCCCATCTGCTGCAGGGCCCAGTCTGGGAATCCCCCAGTGCCTGCTCCACAGCATCAGTGGTGACGGTGATGTAATTACCATCGGGGGGGTTGGGTTTGATACTGGCTTTGTATATATTTGCATATACTCCATTTTTATTATTATTATTCTCATTAAAGATGTTCTAGTTTCTTTTTCTAATCATAAGTCTCTCTCCCTTACTCCCTTTCCCCTTTGGGGAGGAAGGGGGATTAACAGAGAGCATCTGTTATAGGTCTAAGGGGCAGTCCTGACCCTATACTGTGATAATCACACATGGTTATTTGCATGATTTCTTGCCATGATACAAAGATGAACATTCTATGAAGTCAAACTCAGCAGTTATACCAGCTACTCCCCATAAGGAAAGTACATGAGACCTTCATCTTGTAGTTTATGTTAAATGTCTCAAATTAGTTCTTTCAGCTGTATAGGCAGTTATATTTGCTATAATCTTATCAACAACATGTTTACCCATTTCTCTTTAAAAAAGATAAAATGCAAGTCTTGGGAAGTATGGTGTTAACATTTGCTGATACTGTATTTTAGCTATAACTTCATGGAGGAAAGATAAGGATAATTATACGGATAATTTATATTTTTTTTAATCACTAGTCACTGTTACACTGTAAATCACACGTTTAAAATAAACATTCTAGTGACAAATTGATTTGACACCGAGGTGCTTATAATGTAGGAAATTCTGCCCTCTACTGAACATTCAAAATCAGAGAGCCTACTGGCGTAAGAATAAAAACCTTGTTCAAAGGAAGAAAAAAAGTATTTAGGAAGATCTGTCAGTAAATAACCTTATGAAAAAATTATGAGAATGTATTTGAAATAAAATAAATTAAATTTGGGAGAGGATTAGCATAATGTGAAATCTGGTCTTTTATCTTTTATGATGCATACAAGTGGGAGGGAAAACCACAAGTCTTTCTATGAAGTATGACAGGAGACATTGGGATAATGCGAAAAATCCCCAACTGCTTTTGTGACTCCCCAACAATAGCATCATAGGATAGAAAATACAGCTGATTCTTCTCCCTCAGGGCAGGACCAACTATACCATAAACCAAATCTGTCAGTGCTTGAGACAGCCAATTCATCACTGGGGCCAATGGTGCAGGAACTTCCAATCACATTTTGCAGACTGCAGAGAGACTAGAGAGGTCAAGGAAAAAACTTGCTGAAAAACAGCAAACTTTAAAAAAATACTGACTACCGAATCATAATCACAACAAGATTTTGAGATGTTGGTAGCACTGTAAAGTTTCTAGTACAGACTTCACTGAGCTTCCTTAGTCTTTGCTCATTATAACTTGGAGACACTGACTATTTTTACTAATTATTATTTTGGGAAACTATGTAGGATAAAAGCCTGAATCAATTTTCATTCCTCTTCTGAATAAGAGAAAATCCTAACAAGTCTGTTGGTGTCTTAGACTAAGTTCTGAGAATTCACGCAGATGCAACTGGAGTACTTCCATCTGCTTTTCTTGCCCCTCCACTAGAAGTTACCATTATTGTAACATGGTTATCTGCTTCTTGCATAATGCTATTCAACAGATGGGCAGAGAGTTGTAAAGAATTTCTGCTTTCAGCACATGCTTATAAACTAGACTGCAAATTCAAGCAGCTCAGTGCTATGATTAATTCTTGCTACGTGACAGCTCCGATAGCCAAAGAGATATATACCCAAATACTGAAGTACAAAATTTGCAGCCAATATAATTAAATCTCACAAGAATATGAGAGGATAACTTCCAGTTCATTAGCAGGGCCTGATTTTTGTAGCTATGTTTTGCAAGATTTTCACTATGGCTGCAGCTATGTCCATGTTATCTTTAATCTTTACATGAAGCAACTATGTCTACTCTCTGTGGCTGCACAAATTAACTAAGCAAATCTTTGATCTGATTTAGCCATTGTAGTATAGAAATGGTTACAGTCAAGCTTTGAAATACTGAGAGCTGAAAAGTGTTACATAGAAGTTAGCTAGTGTCATTTGAGTAGAGCAAACAGCTCCTGTACTGATTCCAACATTTAATTACATTCTCACAAATGCTGAAGACCTTCCGGGCTATACTGCTTTCTCGGACACATGCAAATCCTTACTTATGACAATAGGAGTTGATCTTGAGTGTCTGACAGCAGAAGTAGGTTTAAAAAATAAGGCAAGCCATTTGATCATATTGATCATGGGGTTTGTATTTATTTTAATCATAGAGATTCCACACCTCACTCAAAGAGCAAAAACAAAATCCAAAAGCAATCAAATGAAAAGCAGGATAGAACATTCAAAGTTCTGCAGCAAAGCCAAAACTGGAATCATTCATGTCTTAAAAATTCAGATAAGCAGAAACACAACCAAAATACTGATGTGCAAGCAAGGGTTAGGCTCTGTAAGTGCTTGGGGGAACTGAAAGCGCAGTTCTTAAACGCATTTAGGACAGGAACTAATAAAGTATTGAGATGCCTAACCCCTCATTCAGCCCTTACACTTTAGGGGCTACTATTTAATTGTCTACACAGGAATTCAGTAAGTGAAGAGTAGATTTATGTTACAATTCAGAAAAAGATGGCAGAGAAAACAAAAAACAATTTCCAGCGAAGACAGGATGCCAAATAATAGCAATTTGTACACCTGTGTAACTTTGCTTACAAAATCTAATCTTCATGAAGATACTACCTTATTCCCAGCAGTATATTACATATCTATATGCTTATGTAACTAGAGTCTAAAATATAAATGCAAGTAAATAAAATATAAAATACTTCATAACACTACTGTTCAATTGGCCATTCTACTCAAGCTTCTTTGCAGTTTAACTAATTAGCTTAACTAAGTTCTTAGTAAAAGATATTTACGGATATAGAAGCAATTCACCACCTTTCAAAATGTCCACATTTTTGTCTGGTAGCAGACCTAATCTAAGTTTTTATCTCTAAGACTCCTGGGTGAAGTACAATATATTGACTGAAGGCTGAAGCCAAACCCATCTGCAAGATTAATATAAAGCACTGAAACAAATTATTATGGGACCCACTGGGAAAGATACAAACCAGGAGCTCTAAGTGCATGAGGAAAAGAGGTAGATTTAAACTGTATGTTGTTAATCTACTTTGGCCAGTCTATGGTGATACTGTATAGTAGTTAACCCCCGGGGGTGGGGGAGATACTAAAATATTTTAAATATCTGGACTGCTCAAAACTACATGATAGCTCTAACGTATTTTTGTTTGTGGAAAGAACACAGTAAATTAATTTGTTTGGTAATCAGGATGAACTTTATCTTATCCAGTATCTCCTATTTAAGGCTTGGTCAAAATCTCCTAGTGCTGGATGATTCAAACAACATGTGACAAGTACTGTTTAAAGACTGAATCACGTTTTTTTCACCACCTTGTACACAAACATTTACATGTGCCATTGTTAAACTCTTCACTTTGATATTTTATTTCTTTATTTTAACAAGAGCTGTCCCAAGCCATATGCATTGAATATGACCTACCATATGTTTATAAAGTCAGGGTGTAGCAATCTGATCATAGAGGGAGCAAGCTACATCTTAAAAGCTGCAAAGCTTAGGTCTAAGGTGATTGGAATTTCTCAGATGTGCTCCATTTGGATAATGAGGAGGTAGGAGAAGATAAATTGCTGTGATAACAGCATTGTAAGCATCATCAGATTTCAGTGAACTTGCTTAGCCACGCTTATGGAATCATCTATGGGAAAATATCATAATAAAGTATCTACTAAACAACAACCTCTGCAGAGGTAAAATAATTTCAAGGGAAAGCTTTTCCTTGCTGAACTACTATCCCTATGTGCAAGAGTAAGAAATAAGGAACTAAAAAATATCCTCCAATTTTAAAACATCACGAATTAATCATCTTTTTTAATTAGTACTTCAAAATTAGGATAATGTGTTCATCTAAACAGGATTTCAGAAAGGCCCCGCCCTTTTTTTTTATTTAGAGGAGACAAAGTTGAACATATGCAAATGTGTTATGGTGAGCTTGAATTCTACATAATTAAATATACAATACAATTGGAAGAACAACTGTAACTTACATTAAGCCATCCTGTAAAGATATTCTTGTCTACAAAGTTTGATAGGAAAGGCTGAATGAACAAATATCCGAGGAAAGATATCAATAACTAAAACTACACAGTATTTCATATGGTTTTAAATAGATGCAGACTGAATACACTGTTATTATTGCAGTACCCTGATCTAGTCAATTATTCAGCTACCTCCCTTCATTAGGATTCTGGACACTTATTTATTGTCCAGTGTAGCTCTAATTGACATAATGCAGAGACTGCAACTGCCTGAATGGACCCTGCATTGAACCTGACTTTACATGGTCAGTGTAATGGCTGGTATTGAGACCTTTACCATCTATCCATCCTAGCATCAATTGCTAGTGAGTGACACTATTCCTTATTGAGGTGACTGTGCAAGGGGAAAGCTCAGTTTACACTAACTTCAGGAGCAGAACCACTTGTTTCTGTTACTAGACCTTCAAATGTGTCATCTTTGTTCTTGTCATAGAATAAGGAGGGAGAATATTGCTGCTTCCTTTGCTGGCTCTAAAGGGGAGGGTACATCACTGAACAAAGCAACTTCCTCCCCCAAAAAATCCATGCCACTCTGCTATGTAAAAATGCACAGAAAGGAAGGGGAGGAGGACCACAAGGATTATATAATTCCAAACTGCAAATTCATTTAAATATGGATTAAGTCCTTCAACATTAGTCCATTAATAAAATAATACTTCTATCATTAAATGCCTAGAGTTTAAATACTTTAGGACAAAGAGAAGATAATGGAAAATACAGTGGAAGGTCATGAGAAGAGAGGGGAAGAGATCACTTCAATAGACTGATTCATAAGCTGACATTCAACAAATAAACAAATAAATCAAACCAGAAAACCCAGTAGTGAAAAATTCCCTTCACTGCCTCACCTGTTTATATAAAATAAACCCCGCAGTGACTGAGCTTTCATTCACCATGCACTACATAGTTCTAAAATTCACACAGGAATGCATCCAGGCAGGTTTTGAATGTCTCCAGAGAAGGAGACTCCACAACCTCTCTGGGCAGCCTGTTCCAGAGCTCTGTGACACTCACTGTGAAAATCACTACTGCTTGGCTTTTAAGCTCTTTATTTCATTTGGATTTTATTTTTTTTTCCATGCTCACATGATCCTGACTTGTCTTTCGTGATATTTTTATTTCATTATTTTCCATCTAGTTTGTGGCCTCAAATTATTGATCTGCATTTAAACTTGAATTTGCAGAACACTCATAGATGTCCGGTCAAAGCTAAAGTTGCTTTCTATACAAAGCTCCCTACTCAAATATTAAAAAACAAAGTAACACCTTGATTTTCTTAGGAAAATAGGAGGAACAACTTCCCTTTCCAAAGTGAGGTTTTCATGAGAACCCTATTATTTAAGATATCAATCCAGAAGTTCTTAGGCTATGTTGGCAGTAAAACCCAGTTATTTTGGACTGATTTTTCATGACAGATGGCAGTGAAAAATTGCAACACTATAAAATTTGCAGAAATTCTGCAGAGAAAAGCTGACAACAGGAGTCATGTCATTTGCTAGGGAAAACAGAATAATGAAATTCTAAGTTTCCAGGCAGAGAAAAAGTAGGAATAATTAGATGTACCATGTACACAGAAGAACCCTTTAGCAAAGTAATACAAGAAGATAATTCTTATACCATGTGTATTTAAATTACTCTGTCTACTTACACTCATAATATGTGTTTGCATTACACATGGTGCCATGTTTAAATTGATGAAACAAAATATGGAAATATGAAGGGTGAGGTAAAAGCAAATACAAAAATCAGCTTTAAGTCACACACCTGCAGAGTGGACAGAGTACATCAGCTGAGCTCACATTTTCATGTGGACTGCAGTTGATAAGCAATGTGACATGTATGTGGTTTACTCCACTGAAAAAAACAACCTCTCTATTTAGGATTTTATTTGCATTTTTAGGACCTTATCATTTGGGATTATGTAAAACTGGCAGCTGCTTATAATTATTTGGGGTTTGAGTAGAAATAATTAAAAACATCTGCCTTTATCTTAATACTACCAGACTTAAACCTATGAGCTCAGTTATACCTAACTTCAAAGCCATAAGCAAAGAATAAAAGAAAGCTTCACATATTGCTAACAAATTTTCATGATTCATTTATATGTACAACCAGTTATTCAACAGCCTTCAAACCTTTAATTATCTTTTAAATATATGTAATTTTGCACTTCTAATTAGATAGCAATTTAATGCTCTCACAGGGATTCAGATGGGCTGTCTTTTTTGAAATGTAAACTCCAATAGGAATAATCATTGGCATTCAAGTGATTGAATTCTTCAGTTATTTAAATGAACGTGAGGCATTTACACTGTTCAAATCATTTAAATATTCTGCTGTCAGCTACAGCTGTAGAGTTTTATGGAGTTGCTGAATAAAGCAAGGGTAAGTGTAGGTTATCTTACGTTCCAGGCGGGACTCCCCAGAGAGAAATGAGATTTGCTGCTTATGAAAGGCTAACGCTGCTTAAGTGGGGCATTAATGTTTCCCCTGAGACTTGGATTTCTCTGTTTTTCTATATTAAGAGAAACAAATTTTCCCAGAATTTACAGCTATAAAAGACTTAATACTGAACTAGTAATCTTTAAATACTTCAGGTCCTATAGCTTAATATGATATACTGTGACAGTCATCATTCTAAGTTTAAAATGGTAACTTCCTCAGGCACCTAAAGCACCAATGTATTTCAGTGAGGGTACTGTGATATACACATGGACTTTGATTTCTATGTGTAACTTGACCTATTAAGACTGATTAAATTAAATAAAGATGTGCATCATTTTAAAGAAATCAATATATCAATTGGTTTACAATGATAAGAAGAGCATTCGCAGTCAGCTATTAAAAAAAATTACCATTACATGCCTTCCCGAGCTTATACTGAGAATATAAATATATGCCTCAACCTTCTCTGAAAGAGGATTTTGATTTTAACTCCTTAGTCGGCATGGATGTTACTAAATTAATTCATAAGTCCTAACATAGTCTTTATCTTACATTTATTTTAAAAATAGTAGAATCTGAATAAAAGATGCAATTTGATTCCATAACATATGCATTTGTCTTTAAATGCATATTTTCTTTCATTCAGGAACTTGAGCTCCCTGTTCAGGAACTTCAAGTATTCTACTCTAAATAAACCTAATAATTATTGCAAAAAAAAAGTACCAACCCTCTTTACTTCCTGAACAAAAATACAAATTCCATTGCCAGTTATGAACAAAAAAGCCACAGACTTCACAAACTCTACTGACAGTCTTGCTACTAGTCATTGAACTGAGAGGCAACAGTACAATCCCTCAACACCTGTGTCAAGGGTTAAGGCTGTGTATGAATCTGTGACTATGGCAGACACTAGTCTTTCAGTGGCATTCCTTAATTTCTCTGTAATCCCACTACACTTTCCGAAGAAAGCAGTTTTCCTGTGGCACCAATATTTAACAGACTACACAATGACAATTACAGTAATGAGCTACCAGCCACAATTAATAGGGGGCTTGCTTTTAAGTGTATTTAAAAAGATATATATCATTTGTTCATTGTTCTTCCTTTTTATTCAGTAAGATCATTTCTTTTGCAAGTTGTATCATCATCAGGACTTATTTTGTATTTTAAAATTTAATGGAGTAACACCTAGCACAGTGCAAGTGCTACCAGGACACTGAAAAACAAGCAATTAAATCTGACATAAGTGTTGCTGAGAAAATCTTTGTCCTCACATACACATTTCAAGCATGTGTAAGGAGCCTCAGAAACCAAGTTACCGCCTTGAAAATCTCAAAATGCACTTTTGAACTCCCAAACAATTAATTTTTTTCTAAACAGTAAGTCATGGTTTTAAACCAAGTAAAAAATTCTAATTTACATCATACAATTGAAAATGTTCTCTCATGGAAATAAAATACTCCGCAAAAGTATAGACTTTAAACCAGAATGCAGCATATAGGACCATCTTGCTGTAGCAATATTGAACAAGAAGCACTGAAGTATCATTACCATCAACTATAGTTTCTTGAGTTACCACTGGAGTGTTTTTTGATAGGAAATGCACCCTAAAAAAGGGTATAAGTGTAAAAACATTTAAAACGTACCCATCCACTATGTAATTAAAGAAAAAAAAAAAAAAAGGCTTTGAAATACAGCAGGAAGATGACAAAGACATTTTCTCATTTAAATCCCATCTGAGATGAATTTCTAACAGCGTAGTTAGAGTCCAGCAGCCACACACCCACACCCACCCCCACCCGCCCCTCTGCGGAGCGGGGGCGCCACCACATGGCGGGTGCTCCGCAGCGCGGCCAGGCCGGCTGCGGGACGGGCCGCACCGCCGCCGGGCCTGCCCGAGACGGAGGGAATAGGGCTTCGTGGCCCGGTCCCGCAAGGCGTCGGCAGCGCCTGGGGAAGGTGACACCAGGACAGCCGGTCACTGCTGGGAGAAAGGGGTGGCATGGCCCAAGGTGGACTGGGGAAGAAATGAGCAACAACAGGATGGGAGATAAAATCCCGATTTCTGTGTATGTGAAACATAGAGGGCATTTACACCCAATTGTTTAATTGGCAAGGCCTCAAAAGCTATCTCTTTTTATTCTCCCAAAGGAATTTCCAATGGATTCTTTATTCCCTGGTTATCATAATTTATTTATCAAGACTCATTGCTCCAGTAACATCTTTTAGAGAAGACGTAACCAAAAGTTCTTTCTGGTCCCTCTATGGCAACAGTCACTTCTTGAAAACTCCCAGGAAGCACTGAGTTGGAAGCCTGGGGGCTAACTTCAGCACCTCTCATAAACCTCTGCAAGTACCTTCTATGCATCTAGGAGTACTTTCCTCTTCTTCCTTCAATTACTCCCTCTAGCTGCCAACGCACATGCAGCCAGTTGTCCCGCCTGAAAACCAGGTTTATTGAAAAAAAAAAACAACAAACCAAGCCAAAAAAACAACAGAAGAAACAAGAGAGGAAGTCTCCAAGAAAAACATTTTAAACATAAACCCAATAGGATAATCACCACAAAAACGTAGCTAGCTAAATGATTAAATATACTGGTCAGCATAAAAATCTGGTGCAACAGGAAGAATTCTTCCTCAGCGACTGTTTGCTATCCTGCCTGTCTGCTCAGTGCCCCATATGACAATTCCTTAAAAAGCAGTACATCAGCTTAAGAACTAACAGTTATGGCCGCTGGGGTTAGTCACTCAGAAGCCTAGTAATGTTCTAGCATTACATCACCGCAGGAAAATAAAATAGCAATATAAACCAGTGTCGAGCAAGTCAGTAATCAATGTAACTTGAACATAAACTCTAATCCACCCAGATAATTTTGGATAGTATCTTTGGTGGACTAATTCCAGTCCTACATGTCTATATTTTCACATACTTATTGTCACAAATTTCATGGAATGTTTTGCCACTGGTTACAATAGTATCAGGATTTAGCCTGCAAGACTAATCTAAGGGCCCAAGCCAGCAATCACTTCACTCTCAAAAACTCCACTGAAGTCAACAGAAGACTCCCATTACACACAGACAGAACCCAGAGGTAAAAATGATTCTTCCAAAAAAAATTAAATGAACAGACCATGAATATATCACAATGAGTTCCTTGCAGTTGACAGCTTATGGGCTACTACCCAACATTCTGATTTTAAGAAGAGAGACTGTTATATAGGGTAATGAAATAAGTGCCTTCAAGATGTATGTTGGGGTGAGAGACAGTAACAGAAAACCACCTTTTGCCGCATTAAAACATGTCACCACAACACAAATAAGGAAAGAGGATAACACTCTTCATCAGTCTAACTTAAAGTTATCCACTGTTCCTGAATTTCATTACCTTCTGTTTATTAAATTTTCTATTCTGTAACAAATAAATACTACTATTTTTTGAAGGAAGTAATTTGTCAGAAGAAAAAGGGGCAGTACAGCAAGTGTATGTGTTGTTGAACTTCTGCAATGTATATGGGGAACTTTCAAATACACATTCCTATGCCCCACAAATACAGGCTGTCAGATATACCTGTGATAACTGAAGATTTCAAAAGCATTTTTAAGAATAAAGACCAAGTCATGACTTTAGTATTATGAAAATTAGGAAATGCTATAAAGAAAAAAATGCATTTACTATCCAATTTAGAATTGGATATTAAAAAAAAAAAAAAAGACAAACAAAATCACGTGGATTTTAATACATACAAAGATAAGACAAAATACTCTGAAGGGAGGGGCCAATCATAAGTACAAGTAATCTCCTATCACATTTCCAAAGCAACAGCTAAAAATGTTGAAGAAAACTTCTCCCCACACTGACATCCACCCCTTTAATACAAAAAGTTTCCATTACAGCACAATAACATTTATTTCAGTATTTTAACCACTGAGGTAAACTAACCTAACTAATAAATTTTCAAATAGGAAATTGTAGGAAAAGTCACAGAATGCTATGACAGTCAAATCTTAGATCTAGTCAGTATGCTTGTAACTTTGGCTCTTTTAAGCAATTTTTTGGTTATGTCCATGGTGCAGCTGGATGAGAGATAAAAGCAAAATTACACAGTCACCTGACACAGACAACCTGGTTGAGTCAACAAAGCAGTGAAGATGCAGAAGACACCTGCATTAAAAATCTTCCTCTGTAATCCAGGTGCTCTGAAGAGGTTTGTACAACCCCTATTGCTGTCCCTTCTCTGCTGCAGTTACCAAACAATGCTCAGCAGGCAATCTCAGTCAGAAAGAGAAGGAACATGGAAGAATGGGTAATTTAGAAGTCAGAAAAATACAGAGAACATGTCAACAAGATGCAGAAAAGTAAGAGTAGAAAAACATTACAGCATGACTGAAAATCTTGGTTATTGTGATGAAAAGATAATCACAAATTAGTACATAAAGTATGAAATGGAAAAGAAAAACTAGAAAAAAAATCTTCTACTTTACATATTCCTAATATAAGAACTCCTTCTAATGAAATATTAAAAATTGAATGCAAAATAAAAGCTTTGCATAAAATGGTTACAATATGATAAAACACTACTATGAAAAGTCAAGCAGACTGAGAAAAATGAGTTTCTTAGCATGGGTCAGAATTATCCACTCTAGTAAGTGTTCATGTTAAAATGTCAGAACCAAATATTTAGGAGGAGAAGCCTATCTGAAACTCCTAAAAGTTCCACTGACTGCTATAAGAAATTCCACATTCTTTTACTCAGTTTCTGCATCTTCCTCAGGAGCAATCTCATGTTGGACATTTCTTGAAATGGCACTCTGGACTAGACGAGTCTAGGTGTGGTGAATCAACCTCATAAATACTACACTCACATACTTCTCAAGTATGTAATATTTTGAAGAGACAAGACACATTTTGTCTGAGGGCTGAAATGCTTAGGTATTGATTGAGAGTTTTCTATCTTCCTTAAGAGTAAACTGCTTCTACCGAGGCTCAAAGTTTTTTGCTCCCTAAATATTTCTGTATTTGGGCAGCAGACGTCCTAATTCCCATAAAAGAAGAAGATACAGATCCATCATTTTGATAAATCATCTCTGGGGAGTGTAGAGGTGAAAAAAAATGGTCACTGGAGCATGTTAATTTAACTGTCTGGGGTCTGAGCTGTCTATAGCTGGATATACAGCTTTAAAAGCTGGTAAAAAAAGCCAATGGGATAATTTACAAGAGCTATTTCTGAGAATTGTATTGCTTATCAGTAATTAGCCGAATTCTCTACAGATATTACTTCCTTTCCACATCTGTGAAAAATTCTACCATCCAGAACCATGGGTGATATTATTAGAATAATAATAAAAATTAAACCATTTATTTTCAAATTCCTTCCAAGATAAAGTCTGCTTTGTTAGTAGATTGTGTGTCCATTTTACAGTCAAGTTACTGTAAAAATGTTTTTCCATTCACTTTTCATAAACTACTTCAGTTAAAAAATAAACGGGGAACAAGTGTAAATACAAATTTGACGTGTAATCCCTAGCCCAAATCTTAGAAAGACAAATTCGTTTGCTGAATGAAAACATCAGATATGCAAATGACTTAAATCATGCTTTTCAATAATTTTATTTTTATATGAAATTATCCATCAAATTAGTCTTTCCATTTTCTACTAAAATATTGTTGAAATCAGACATTAGTTGAAGTGCCTGCATGAGGAATACATATGGCATCCATGTGTATACATCAGTGGAATTACTAATACTGATGCTTTGCTAAGAGTTGATAGTTACAGAACACTTGCAAGTGCTGTTCCTAAACAATGATGCAATCAAGAATGCACCAGTTCTCTGGGGTGTTAAGTTGATAAACATTTGCATAACAGGCACATCTATTTTTCTTGCTGTGATTAATGCAAACAAGACGATAAGGGAAACTAAAGGTAAAATTTGCTGCTATTTCTCTTTTCGTACAAAAATCCCTCATGCCACTTTTTTGCTTAAGAATATGCTTTACTGAAATTTCTGCACATATATTAAATTAGCTTTAACACTTTAAACATGACAAATAGGGGTTATTACATAGAAATAGAGCATTCCGTCATTCTGTTTCAACGTAAAATGATCATAATTATAGTAATTTTTGGCTTTGCAATTTTGCAGTAATAGATGCCTGCACCTTTTGTAGAAACAACTTGTATATTTTCCTTGATTTTTTTCTTTTTTTATGCTAGCCTTTGTTTCCAGAGGTAAATTTACCAAGAATTAAAATGTGTCATAAAGCAATATAAAGTAACTGATCAATGAATATTATTCATACTGAAAGAAAAACAAATGCAACATATAAAACTAAATAAAATAGATCAGTAAATAACATTCTTACCAAAGGCCTAAGTTCTGGATGAGTCAAAATATATCCATTGTTTGTAATTGCAAAAGCATATCCATGAATACCTAACTGTTAGAGTAAATGAGAAAGAAATACTAATTAGCATGGTCTCCAGTAAATTCTTAAAGAAACAACAACAAAAAAATCAGCAATAATATAGTTATTTGGAGCTTAAAGTTGGCATTCATAACCCTTATTCACATAGTACTTCATTATAATATGTGCAAAGCTCTGATCCTTGACAGTTTTTGAAAATGAGAACCTGTCATTGTGATGATTTCAGCATGTAGCACAATTTTAAAATGTCACACACACTTTGTTATCTAGGACACTTTTTTCTGTGTGCTTTAGAATGAAATCAATATACACATATATATGAGATACCGTAGTATGTGGCTTACACTGTAGCACATGCCAAAGCAAAGGGATACTGGAATTGAGCAAATGTACATATTCCCAGGAGTGGTTAGGTTCAGTTTACTTCACTCATTGAAGAGATGTTGTAAAAGAATCATTTAAATCAATGGTACTGAATGTACAGTTACAGTGAGCAAGAAGTAGTCAGTCATATGTGATATTTACAACATCTAGTAAAGAAAAACCTGTAAGTTTACATATTTGTGCCGAATTGAACTATGGGAGATCATTTGAGAGCAATGAAATGCTTTATGAGGCCTAACAGTATATGTAATAAAATTTAGTATTGTACTTATTTAAATAACAATACTACTCATTTAACATTATAGCCATTATACAGTTGATTGCACTGAATGCAAATCTACTTTCAAATCATTCATGTGGTCATTCAAACATCCCTTCTTAGCATAAACTTGTTGCTAATGTAGAATATTTCCACAGCTTCAGTATGTAAGTTTTTCCACGCAAAGAATACATCTCACTGTACTTTCTCACCCATTTTTTTTTTCAATTCTGAATAATGTAATGTAAAATCCCATACATCTTTGTTAAAGTGTATTGATGCACTGAGGTATTAAAAACAAACAAACAAACCCAAACCTCCAGATCTATCTTGCTTTGGTATTTCATTTACATTTCTCACTAACAACCTTTTTATTTTACTTCAGTACATTCCTAAATACTCTGCTGAAGTGGGTCCTTAGGAATTTGTCTGGCATAAAGCAACATGAGCAAGGCTAACAAGTCAGAATCATATCTAAGAGGCAAGTAGGACATCAAGTCTGTTCACTTCTTCAATTTTCTGGAAATATAAACCAGAGTATAATACTATGGCAAGGTCACAGCGAAAACATACCAGGTAGATTTATGCAGTCTCTCTGTGAATGATTGTATATGGTCAACTGTATCTGTCAAACCGAAGATTGTTTCATAAATTAGCAGTTTTTCCTAAAGCAATAAACTCTAGTGAAAGTAATAGAAGGTGATACATCCTTGGCATCTCTTCATAAAGGAGGTATAACCAATATAATAACAGTGGACATATTTTACCTATTATAGTATGACAAGTGAACTAGCTGTTGGCGAAATATCAGATCTCCAGTATAATTGTCTGTGTTGATAACTGCAGAATGACATCCAAGCAATAGAAGTCAGGTAAGGAAACAAGTGTGGGTGGTATACGTCACAGGAGAAAAAAATATTTCCCTATTTGAAGCATACTCAGACTCCGAGGGTAGTAGTTTTTGTGTGTTGTGCAATATGCGAAACTGCACATTCTCTATACTTAAAATGCTTTGGTCTGAGAGATACTACAACTTACAGCAGTATTGCCATTTTAAACCTTGACCTCTGTCTCTAAATGAAAGATTCAGAAACAAAAAAACCATCCTTTTTCTACCTTCTGTAAAAAGCCACATGAAAACAAATTATTACTAAATCCAACCCTACCTTGTTCAGGAGAAACTGCCACTGACATCTGAGGAAGTTTAGTCTAGATAATGACTACTGAAAATAGGTTATTGTTGTTATTATTAATCTTCCTCGGTATAAAACCCACCTCATCCAAGCAGAGAGAATTCCAGGTCAGCAGAATTCTATTTCTAACCAATCATTTTATATTCCTGTGTGAATTTTATTTCACATGCTGCCTCTACAGGAATGGGTCCCAGGGGTGATTATACTCTTGCAATTGCATGGTCTTTTTACTGTTCAGAAATGTTTATGGTATGTGAGACTGGAAGTTATAACTCAAGTGATTTCACTAACCTAAGTGCATTGCATGACATTGGTGCCTCCTGTAATAATCCTCTCTTGCCTTACATCCTGCTATATAAAATGTACCTTCAAATAAAAAGTGTAATATTCAGAAACAGGATCATGCAATACTTCCACAGAAAACTAAGCCTTAGAAAATATGAGAAAACCAGAATTTTTTATTTTCCTGCCTATATTCTCCTTTTCTGAATAACTCTGCTTCAATACATGTTACTCAGGCCCCATACTCTCTCTGGGTTCTTGTATTCAGACTATGTCCAAATCTTACTGATGATTTCTGAATAACATGGCTGTGATATGGCCTTTTTTTTTAATCCAGCCATGCATGGCCAGCTTTTCATTTCTTCAACTACTACAATATTGTTCTTCCTTGGAATTGGGACAGAAAATGCCACACAGAGGCAGGAAGTTTAAAGTCATATTAACAACAGATTTTTTTTTTTATGTTTTTCAGGCAAAGTTATGTGAATTTGCAGCATTAATTTTTGGTTATTTTGTGTGGTATTCTGGCTATATTTTGTGGTTGAATCACTTCATTGATGTTATTACAGACAATACTTAATATTATCATATAGAGCTCTACAGAAATGTGAAGATCAAATCATATATTAATTTTGGTATTAAAAACTGCACTTGATCTTAGAATCAATTACATTAAGCCATCAGACACTAGAGAGCTAAAATTCCTCAGGAAAATGAGTGAAATAATGGTTCTACATCAGTATAAACACTATTAACACTCTAAATAAATTATGTTATTGATATTATATTAAGTATAAAGGACATGTTATCATTTATCTATTACCTTGTATTTTGGAATAGTTTTTAAAAGCTCTTTAACTGGAACATCTGTGCCAACTACTCCCAGAAGAATCCCTTTAGATCTCTGAAAAGAACAAGAAAAGGTGCACTAAGAACCACAATAATGATGAACATTCTCACCGCTCATTTCACATCGCAGCTACTCTGAGGAAGTGAAGAGGTAATGGACAAATTATTTAAAAAGGGGGGAAAGCAGATACTGGTACAACTCATCTGATTAGTCATTTAACCAATAATATTGTTCCTTTCTGCTTTAACTTCAAATAAAAAAGGCATGCACACTTTTGACAGCTATTGTGTCCCTCAACAGTAAACATCCTTATGCAAAACAATTTTTTATTTAAAAGCTACTGTTAAAAATTTACTCCCTTCTTTCTCAATTTCTCCTGCCATTTAAAAAACAAAAGTGAAAAATTAAGCATTAAGGGAAAAGTACATGTAATTTTCTTTAATAGCCTGTTAAATTAGTAAAGATAAACAGATATATACATAATATACATACTACTAATTAAATTCTGAGTGTATGAAACAGAAGCGTATCAGTGCAAAGAAGAAAAGGATATAGATTATTTGCTTTAAAAAGGTAATAGTGAAGTAGAAAAACCCTAAGGCCTAGTGTCATCTAAGATTTTCACTTAGACATAAGGTTTCATTATTTTACTATGGTTTCTAGAGTATAGTTATTTGGGATTATTTGTTCACATTTTTATACTACCAAAGGGATACTAACTGCAGACCAGAAGAGAAAACACATTTTTTGAGCAGGCTAAAATCTTATTAGGTCTCTGAAAGCAACTTCAGTGCAGTCACCCCATTATCATGTGACAGAAATAGTCTGAGTACTTACAGTCTCATTTTGCTTACTAAATACTGGCATGGCAACAGTTGTCATCAACACCAATCCCTGATCATCAGCAAGCTATATATGAAAAAGAAATATTACCTCTAAGAACTAAGGAACAATTACAAACATGTGATTGCATTTTTTTTTATTACATTCTCTTCAATTTAAATGAAATAAGGCAATTTATCTAAACGATGCTTATGTAGTTAGATGCTTAGTCTGCAGACCAGACCAGCCCCCATCTCAACTATACCAGCTCAGCCCACTCCACCACCTGCACTGGCAGGAAAGATTCCTAATCTTCATTCTTACTGCAATCTCCCAAAAGACATATGAAGGGACTGAAAATGTGGATTGTGGAAGCAGCATGTGGAGCAGCAAAGCAGCTGGAGCTTTGTTCTACACCCTTCCCAGTGTCACCTCGGCCACCATTGCCTGAGGCTGTTTTCTCCCAGCAAGGAATAAGAGGTCATGAATTGCATCCACTTTGCTCTGGTCCAGACTGAGATCTCATCAGCTAACACAACAGCAGAAAGGATGACAGCCAGTTAGGATCCCAGGAGCATCTTTGCTCTATCCGGTTTCAGTTTGCTGGACAAAGAGGTGGCATGAAGCATTAGCTGAATCTGCACATCAGGTTTCAACGTATTTCTTCAATTTAGGGAGAAAACAGATCTCTTGACCTTGGTTCCATTCAAGAGAAACATGTAGAATGCTTATTACTGGCCACAGGAGAATGACATTGCTCAGACTACCTTCTCTTCTGCCCTCTGGCCAGACTGCATTTTTACCATAAGGCAAAGGCTAACAGTGATGCTCAAGACAAGCACTGCTCTGTGTGCCTGTAAATCTTCACCATCTGCACATGAAAGATAACTCAAGCAGGAAGTTGGGAGTTACTGTTAAACTCTTTTTGCCCCTATAATTTGGGAAGATGTTTAAAGTTGAAGAGGCTTATCCAACATTAAAAAGCATGACATATCCGGTTATAATCACAACAGGAGATTTTGTAGAACACAAAGTCTGCTTTGTTGCATCTGTGGTTAGCCAAATGGACAAAGCAATAGAGATGATCTTCCTGAAAAATATTCTAGGTGACAGTAATGACCAATTGCAACTGTAATCTTCTCCTACCATGCCTATATCAGTATCACATTTTCTGTACTCAGGCAGTATTTCTAATAGATTTTTTTAAGAATTGCTGCAATTTTGATTTTTTGTTAACAAAACTTTTGCTATTAATGAAGCAACAGCTATCAACTCTTCAAATTTTCAGAGCACATCATATACTATGACCAAAGTATATTTATGAAGCATGCTTCACATTAACAAATCCAAAAAACAAAATCTAGAACATTTTATGTCTTACAGCCCCCAGTCTGCTTCAGGAGGGTTTCAAGTTTGCAGACATCAGATGGGAACACAAATGGGGTTTAGGATTGAGAAGTTTTACATCTAATAAGGAATCAACAAGGATACAGCATGTAACCAACTTATGATGATGTTTGGGTTTTTTTGTTTGTTTTCCTTTTACATAAGAAGAGGTATTTCCTGCCCTGATATAATGCTTGATTTACTAGGCTACAGTAAGTTGTTAAACAAAACAACCAACAAAGAAACCCCAAGAACAACTCTGCAACACACTGGGAGTTCAGAAGTTGCACTTGCAAGTCAAATGTGGCTCAACTAGCATAAGAATTTGCTCTCCTTGGCTAGAGGGGTACAGTCAAGCACGCTGACATGATTTGCATGGAGATAAGCCTTCTGTGGTATGAGAGTCAATAACCCCAAACACACTTATATCGCAGGAAGTGAAAAAGCATTCTGCTGATTATGGGTTGACATCTTGGAGTGTTTAGAGATTTTATATGATTGCCCAGGGTTGTTCTCTGACATTATACATTTATTAAGTATCAGTACAGTATTATTTTATGAATCCACTCACTCTCAAGAGATTACTAGAAACAATTTATTGGATAGGATACCAGTCAAAGGACTGTCAGCAAAGTTTTAAGGTGTTTGAAATTCTTTAAATGTAGAAAAAAACCAGACAGGGGATCTTCAGAAATTCTGAGAGAACAGGTCATTAACTCTGAAAACTAACTGTGGAAGCAGGCAGAGAATGATTGCCCTGCAATTATGATATCTGCAAGTACCACTAAGGGTTGGCTGCTGCATTCATTTCTAGAGAAGCGTAATCTTATAATCCAGCCTTTCTATTTGTTTGGCAGATGAACTGCCACTTCCATAAGTTGGCCACTTCCATAAGTGGAGTCAGCAAATAACTGCATGATAGATGACTCATATTTGTGATGCTTCACTAAGTCACTAACTCAAGCAGCAGTATTTGCTTCAAAAAACTTGTTAAATTGTGAGGAATTATCTGCTGGTGAGGAGCACAACTTTATTCCCTGGGCAATGATGTTTCGGCAGAAATACTTTGAAATAGTAAAATGTTAGCCACTGGGTATTTCTGCTAAGACAATTAATGCTAGAGTCCCTTAATACATAGCAAAGGAATTGCAAAGCCATTATCTAGGTATTTTGCATCGTGCTTTGCAAGTCTGACAATTTCTTTCTTACAGCAGAACTTTGTAACAGCTCATGCAACTGTGAAAAAAATTTAGTCATTCTGAGGAAAAAAAACCCAAACAGTAATACAGCCTCTAATCACCACCAATAAAGTTTGAGTTTATATTAGTTCCATTCAGAACAACCACATGTCACCGATATCCTTAGGACTGGCTAGGATTTGTTTTTTAAATCATCAGCAAATACTTAATTAGAAGTTAATGCGCAATGAAAAATGTTAAATGTCACATACTCAGAATAATAAAAACAATGTATAATGATAAAGCCTCTGACTGTAATAAATATAACAGTTCAGGTTATTTTGCAATTAGTAATACATTATTTGGTTACTCTATTTTATTTGTTTTTCCCCAAAAGAAAAATATAGAGAATTCTTATGATTCCCAAACTCAGGAACTGGACATCACAAAGTCATAGGCTCAGAAAAGAATTATGTAGGCATGTAAAGATGAAAATACTGTAGTCAAACATTTCTTACAGGAAATATCTTGAAGATTTATTTTTTTTATAATGTATTTTTATTTTTTAATAAGAACAAAATACATGTCTCCAAGCAGGCAACTAGTAGCTTGGTTACAAATAGAATCAGGGGTTTTTTTTTAGTGTTATAGGCAAATACAGAGAATTATACTTATCCTAATATAATGCAGTAACATCACCAGATGGATGGTTACTAGTTACATACAGTGAAGGATCCTTGGGAATGACTGAAACATGAAGCACCATGTATTGATCTCAATCTTTAAACAGGCTGTACTTTACCTAATATTGTCTTTCCACTCTTAGTAGTAACTCATATGGGTGACTAATACTAACAGTTACTGCCATTTTTAGAAAAGTGTGCTTTATGTGAAATTGTTTAAAGCTACATGCTAAGGTTACTCAGTTCATCCTTACTAATCTCCTAATATCCTTGGGGTTGGTTGGGTTCACAGCAAACAAAGAGTAAGATTTAACAAAAAAAAAATAAATATAAAATATATTTATGCAATATTACATTTGTTATGTATATAGTTTCTGCTGAAACAAAATATTGCTGGCAGCACAGTTGTGTTCACAAATAAGGATTAATTTGGACCAAAGTTCACCCAAATGTTGGAACCTCATCTAAATATATATGCAGAGCCACTAATAACTTTCAGTTCCTCCAACACTGTTTTGAATTCTTGTTCTGTTCTCAAAGAAAAACCTCTATTTCTTTCCTTTCCCTCTATTACTATGCTGCTTTATTCCAATGTCACTTTATACATAAGTCTAAGTATTACCAAATCAAGCTCTTTCTATTTCTTCAATCTTTATATCCTGATAAGTGTCTAAGCTTATTCTTTACCTGGGGGACCATATTAGTCAACACACATAAGCTCTGACTGACATTAAAGTCCTGTCTCTTACCTATTTAGCAGCATATCAATTACTGTTTTTCTATTTCCTTCAAGTGGTTAACTAATACCTAGAAGAAGGCAAGGAAACAGAAGTTGTTTCATCCCCAACTCTCCAGAAAAATAAAAATTCCACTGGCAAGCTCCAACACTTGAGGCTACCAACAGATGTGAATAAAGGAAAAGGTATGTGCTTTGAAGTGCCTTTCAAAACATTTCACTATTTTTTTTATATAAAATTAAACAACATAAGAGGCAGTATTCAAATGCATCTAAACACTTCCCAGATTCAGTACAACATCCTGTAGGGTATAAGATAGAATCAAAGCAAAATTGGGGTAATAATACAAAAATAGTCTCAAATAATGATTTTGTTGGATATTGCTGTCATTTCCTAGGCATGAAATTTTCAAAGATGTTTCAGGAAGTTTAGTTTCCACATACCAACAACCTCTGCCAGCACTTGGGCATTTAATTTCATTAGACCTCTGAAAATTCTACAAAGCTGTTGATTTTTTTACACTTTTAGGAATATTTGCAAAATATAACTATAAAGTAAGCATTGAAAAACAGTTTAACAGTTTTAGCCCAGTGATAATATCTGTGCACTAACTTAGAATTTTGCTCTACTTAATTGTATCTGCATAGATAGGCTTCTTAAGATCCCTTGCAAGTTTTGAGGAAAGTACTTCTTGGTTTCAGAAGTGGATGTGAATTCGTTTCTTCAAATTCTTGGGTTTAGATTACTGGAAACAGAAGGAAACTAATCAAATTCCTATCTTTTATTTAAGAGCAATGCTTAGGGCCTTGTCAGATGCTCCAGCCAGCAAATTAAAATTAGTCAAATGAAAATGAAATGACAAAATAAATATAAGAATAAAACATTTTGGACAGAAAAATAAAAATGGAAAAACATGCAATAAATTACTCATGACTTTTTTAAAAGCCATTTTATTAGTAGTAGCAGTATTACAGGTATCAAAGGCACTTTCTTAGAGAATAATTTCTTAAAAAAGGCAAATGGGTCTAGACTTGTATTATTTATTCATAGAATAAATATTTATTTTTATTTACAGATACTTCCCTGTATTTATTTAGATCTGTATTTATAAAAGCACTAACCATCTTAAATGTCTGACATTAGCAAGCCTTCACTCTTGCCGAGTAAGTCATCTTCATGCTAAAAATACAGAACTCTGATTATACGCATTATGGCATGAAGTGCCTGTCCTTTCAGATTTTCCTTACTCTACTAGATATTTATTCCCCATAGAACAGCAAGATGTTCTTGCTTTTTCCAAAAGCCAAATTAGCATGTTTACAGGAGCCTTATACATTTAAAAATAAGTTTGCATTTATCTTATCACAGGAATTCTACAATGAAATTTAGTCAAGAAACTATTTATCCATCTAAATATTGGAATGTTTTATATTTCAAGCATAGAATGCAGTATTGGGAAGTGGGCTGCTCCATAAAACACAGTGGTCATTGTTCAGAGTGTGTGTGGGGAAATGACCTAAAGTTTAGTTTGGTTTCTTCTGCTTCAATGAAATTAAGTTGTTCTCTAACTGATTCATTTTGATTAAGGACTGTAGATGATGTGTGCTGTAATCAGAATCTCCCTTAATGAATCAGGAAGATACCTTCAGGAGAGAAAACACATTGTCTATGCCAGTTCACATATGAAGGCATCTTCCTTCATAAACACCATCAGTCTGTGCTTCCTCTCTAGATTCAGTTCTCAGAAACATCAGCAGTCTTCATATTCTACTAATCAGACTAATCTATTGACTAGGATTGGTCTACATATTTCCTCAGACAGGATATGACCAGTGGTTGTGTCTGGGAGTCCCCAGCAATGTATGAGACAGTTTCTGCTGTCCACACCAGTAGTTTTATCCTGAATAAATTCTCCACAGTAATGTGAAAGAATTGTGAAGACTCATAAGAGTCCTTGTGGCAAAGGATCACTACCTACTGGAATTTCTGAAGCCAAGCAAACCATGTATACACAGGCACAGTTCCTTTCCAGTAGGGTATTTCTACATATTCAAAGTTTCTCCTCTGAAAAAACAGAAAAAAGAACTCCTCCCTGTGCTGAATGAGCATCTCTTTCAGCACTGCCAGTGCACAGTTAAATTTTCATATTGCAGCAGCTGTTGTTCCACCAGCCATTTCAAAAATTCTTCCATTTTCTACCTTTCTGTACATTTCTGATTTAATTCTACATTTGAATACACTACAAATTTCATTTTCTGCTGAGAGTATCAACTCACAATAACATAATTCCCTTTAGGCTTTATTAATAAACTAAAAGCAACAAAACAAACCTCAATTTAATCTCCTTCTGAGCTTAGCTTTCACTCATTATCCTCACTAGCTCATTTTCTTTCCTTCTCATCCATAGCAGAAGGTATTCCCATCTCTTTTGCATTATGAGTGAAACTAGTAGACCTCTTCTGTCAGTTGCTTTTAGGAGACTACTGAACTGTACAACCCCTCAGATGTTTCTTACTCCTTCAAGTCTAGAAAGATATCCTCACAAACACAAGTAGTTTAACTGTTATTATTGTTATGGAATTACATGGAATTACAATGGTAAAAATACATGTATTCCCATGCTTAAGAACAGTTCTTTTGAAGTTTGGATGAATTATGCTATGAAATACACATTTTTCAACATGTTCATCTACTAATATTGCAGAAGAGCCCTTGTAGTGTCTCCAGCTTCCTGCAATATGTTTTGTCTCAGAATTGTTATGCTACTTTGAGTGACACTGATAAGAAAATCTAAAACTAGACCACCAAAGAAAACCACACCTAGTTTTCAACTAGATCTCAGGATATTTTAAGTTATCATCTACATTCTAAAATGATGAATGAAATAGATAGTATTAGTGGTTCGCCCCCAGAAGTTCTTCTATCAAAAAGAGTTAGTGGTAACCATTTTAGGCAGGGCCACAGACACCAAGTTTGATAAAATGCTTAGCAAACAATAACAAACCTTTAAAAACCATCTCAAGAATGAGGAAAAATGCATTCCCAGGCTAAATGACTCTTGGCTGTTTAGAATAAAGAAACAGAACTTACTCTCTGAGGAAGTCACAGATCTCTAATTCCTAGCAGTAAATAGTTTTATAATTGGGGAAAAACTCCATTTTGAAATAGATCTACTACAGTTTTCCCTTTAACACCTTGCTGTATAGGGTAACCCTGCTCAGAACAACCCCAAATACATCTCCAGAAAGAAATAGATGAGCTTTCATTTTACTCCTCACAGGAAGCATACAAATCAAAGACTTTAGTTTCACTTTTAGTACCAACATCTTCTCCCAGGATAGATTAAGGCAGGCTCCAGAACTACTCCAGAAACACATATACAGGAAAGAATATTTATATGTCCTTAGGTGTTTCCATTATAGCAATAGGAATTTGAGAAGGATTCTTGAAACATTTTCCTTAGGGGTGTCTAGTCAAGAAGAATTACAGTAGGTTGTCCAGAATTTCTGACACAGAGTTTGTAGTGTCCATGTCTCTGACTGTTAAGTCAGTGTTATTCTTCTCTGCATGTATTGTGCAGTGACTATAATGAAGGTGGGCACTGCCAGCAAGGTGGATGTCTCCTGACACGGAAGAAAAAATAAGGACAGTAACTAAGTCTGTATCCTTTTTCAGATGCTATTCCTGATTTTTATCACAGACAATATGCAATATTGTTTCACTTCAGCTGGCTATGGAGTGGTATATTTGTGTTTTGCAAAATGTACACATTGCCTAATTGTTACCAATGAATAAAAAAAAAAGCAAAATAAACAATATTCAAATTCATTTAAATACAAGGCAAATTTGATGGGGCAATTCTACTTTTGCTGCTAGTTGTTGGACTATAATTAGTCACAGAAAGGAAATAAATTTTGAGATCTAAACCTCATATTTTTTGCAGTCTCTTTCAAAGTTTAGGTTTTGTGTTTTCGATAACCACAACTTGTGTCACGGTTTCTAGAATTTTTTCACCAACGTTCACCACATTAAAAAGATAACAATCCAAGAAACTATTAGATCTGAAACCTGAAAATACCTTCTTTTTTTTTTTTTATATAAAGATTTATTATGTTTATCATATATATATATATATCAGGAAATCCTAGCAGGACTGTTCAGCTCAGAAGTTAACTTCCATAATGCTAATTCTGTCCAGTCTTCATTTTTCAATTTAAACAATGTCTAGCTAACAAAGTAAGAAATTTTTTTTACACTTTTTGGTTGCTTGACATATTCCTCCTTTTTGCACTGACGTTGGACTGTCAGAACTGTAGTGCGTCTCCACAGAACGGGATATCTGTTACAGCAGTGTCAAGTAAAGTCACTCATCTCCTACCAACTCTGCATAGGCTTGCTTCATGAGGTGTTGTCTTCTTCTGTGACAACTGTGCTTTTATGTGCTGTGTAGAGTCATGAGGCAGGCTGGAAGCATCATAGAATTGGAATTTGACCATTTATTTGTGTTTTATATAGACTACAAGAATAAGGAATAGGTATTACTTTGTCTTAGTTTCAAATTACAGCCCAGGACAATATGGGAACCTGTGTGAGTACATTAAGTTAGAGAGACATTTCCATGTTTAGCACACAGAAATGAAACACCAAAAAAACCTCATATTGTAAAATATTTAGAGTGTGCAAACTTCTGACTCAAAACGATTATTAAAGTCAGCTTGCTTGTTGAGGAGAGAGAGGAATTTGGAAGCCAAAATTAAGATTGTGATTAATATATGAGTGAAAATTTTAAAGCGGTTTTCTGAATGGATCACTCAACTTTATACACATTATGAAACTGAAAGACAATAGCCTCTTGTCAGCAGGAAACAGATCCACAGGAATGCTAAATCAGGATCCAAATGTTTACCTCATGATTATTTTGTACTTCATTAGATATAACTCCTATAATTTTATAAAAACGGTGAAGTCACTAGTCATGCCCTTTGATGAAATAGCAGTTTTGCAAATTTTCTATTTTCTATTCCCAGTGACAGTTAATTCAACACTTCAAAGTATAAGAATGTAAATGATGCGGGGAATGATAAATGGTGGTCCCAAATAGTTGAAAGATGATAGCATTGAGACAAAAGGAGGGCAAAGTACTACTTACAAAAGTTAAGGGATAACACAGAAAAAGAGAAGAAACTTGTCAGGAACTTTTGGGCAGCAAATATCATCAAAACATTTGTATCTGGAGGAAATATGATTCTGTTCATGAGAGAAACGTTAAAAAAACAACCTCTCCTAAATGTTCCTAAACACAACTATCTGTTTCTGATTTGTGTGCCTAATTCATTCACTTCTGCTTCTTCATACAATCCAAGTAGAACAAAACATCTCAGCAGGAGAAGGACAACAAATTTTGAATCCTGCTGTTTTTGCTCAAGAAAGCAAGTAAAACTTTCCTACTAGGAAATAAAACTGCTTTTTTAGCTATTAAGGAAGAATAGCTTTTGCTCATTGATGAATACAAAAGGTGCTTTTCCAAAGTGTTTCAAAGATAAAGGTCACTGGGGAAGCTGAACCGAAAAAGTCAGAAAACTGGTAAATAGGAGTTATTAATTACTATGTTCACAGCCCTGTCAGATGGTTACCTAAAAAAATCCAGAGAAAGAACATAGAGGACATATAAAAATCACAGGAATTTGTTCCTATTGTCTGGTTAGTGGCCCTTTCTTTTAGATACATTAGTTCTTCCTAGATATATTTTCTTCTGAAAGCTATATAACCATGTTAAATCAGCTATCATCTGAAACTATGTTAGGTTTTGGCGTGGAGCTGTATTTTCTATTTTCAGTATGCGGTATATCACAAAGATCTTTTTGTAACAATTTGATTCAGAGCAGATAGCATAACAGTAATGGCTTTTAATTGTTATTTAACTGCCATAGACACTTGAGAACCTACAGGTCTTTGAAATCAATAGCTAATCACCCCAGAACATTGAGTAAACACTGAGAAGACTGTAGCCAAAGGATTTCACGTAAAAGACATAACACATTTCATCAAGATGCCCAAGTATTTATAACAGATATAAAAGAGTAAAGGTAAACTTGGAATGCCACATTTTTCTTTCAGATTATTCAAAGATTAAAGTGAATATGTTTAGAGAGACATGACTGTTTGAAATGTTTATAGAGGAAATATTTGCAAGATAGATACATAGATTCCAACAAAAATACAGTTCAAGTTCAAGCACCATATGGCAAAACATGTACACTAGTGACTAAGTAATTCATAAAATAAAGGCATGCATCAACCCCATGCTCCTTCCCTTTGCCTTGCAAACTGCAAGAGATTCTCGTGCTTTGTTCCTAAGCTTTCAGGCCATGCTTATGAAAAGGCTTATGTCTTACCTGAAGTTATCAAAAACCCTTGTGGATTACTTACATCTATCTTCCCTCCCTATCCCATTCCTTCCTTCTCATCCTTCAACTAGACATTATTCATACACACACAATATCTGCAGCTTTAGTTCTGCATTAGTTTGCTAAAGGATAACACTGAAAAATTGGCATTCTTGCCCTTCCATGAAAACTCTGTGCTTTTTTTGCTAATCTTAAACTTGAGTAATTCGTACTAGAACTTTGTTTAATAGCTTGGAATTGCGGACATCAGAATGTATAATACAGCACCACATGACATAATCTGGTGAACAGCCTGACTGGTTCTACTTTTCTGCACCAGCATATTATAACCTCATTCTGTCATCTCTTTCTGTAAACTGTTAAAAGAAGCATTTGGCATTAAATTTTAGACCAGCAGGTGAACACAAAAAAAACAAAGTTAACCAGTGTAGCCAATCTTGTAGTCCTTCTACTTTTCCATGAAGCTGTAAACAAAAGATTTCTTTAAACCATCTATTTCCAAAATAAATAAATAAAATAATAAAAAACCCTGCAACATTTTTTACTTTGTCACATTTTGTAGGCTCTGCAACTATCAAAACATAAGAACAAACTATGGACACTGTCCAGTGTCACAAAAAAGCATATTACATGCAGATTTGACATAGAATTTTCTGAGCTCCACAAGCAAGGAAATTTCAAATATACATAGCAGCATAAAAATAAAAGCTCCCATGCTCACATTTCTTGCTTTTTAAACTAAAAAGTGTATGAAATACATTAAGTAACCATTTTAAAGTTTTGAGTTCCTTGGATGTCCTCACCATGTTGCAAAAGCTGTTTATTGAAGATCATTTAACCTATAGCTGTCCTTAAGAATGGAACTTTGATGGTCACCCAAGACTGTTAAGAAGAGTGATGTTTAACTGATTAAGTGCTATGACATTTCTTATTAAAGGTGCTTTACCCAGCACAGTAAGAATGACTCGGATGAGTGAGTATTGCCATTTCTCAGTATATTCCCTTCATTGCTTCATTTTAGCATTTCTCACTGCAAACCAAAAAACATCATCTAGATTTCCTATTTTCTGAAAGCTTTAATTATATTTGTGAGATATGCAAGGATGATGCAACAGGCACCAAGCAATTCGAGTTTGCCACAATCATTGTGCTATCATGATGTGCAGTGGTGACACTGGTAACATACCATATCGATGCAGAAGGTGTTAAAAGGCAAGAGCACATTATATGCAAACTGTATGCAACCTATTAGAGAAGTCAAATGCTGGATGTATTCAAAAGTGTGTTGATAGATACAGTAGGGAGCAGTGAAAGGGTGCCAGCTATATACTATGGGTTCTGCAGACTCTACAATAGAGACAAAACAATCCAGATATGTTTCACATGCAGCAATGGGGTGATTTTTTTTTTTAATCCTTACTATTATTTCAAATTGTTGATAAAATAACCTCCCTGTTGTTTTAAAGTTCTAGGCTACTGTATGCCTAGCATGTTAAAATAGCTTATATAGTTGAAGAACTGCTCTCAGCAGGTACTAGTCTTGATGTCAGCTACCCTTCTTGCTGCTTAACTTCAGAGCCCCCATTATAGTGAACTGTTTCACTGATCACTACTGTACCATAGTCACAACACCATGGAAACATGAAGGACTGGTGACTACTTTTAATGACTAAGATTTGATTAAAGCATTTTACCTTTTGAGCCTGAGGGAGCTGGAAAACAACAAAACAGAACAAGCAATCATTATACATTTAATTAATTTGAACAGCAACTTTAGCTGTTGTATTAATAAAATCACAAACATTATATTAAATGAAGTATAAAGAAACTAGCGAGACTAGGTTTACATTGCCAATTGATTCAAATTATTGAGGGCTTATTATTTGACAGCTTCTCTACTAGGTATCACAAGAGCACCATGCAATTTGTTAAATACCACTATACTGAAATTGATTGTTTTCTCATCAGATATGGTATCACTTGAACTGTGAAGTAGTTCCATCTTCCTGTACACAAATATAATTCAACATATAGTTTTGTCTTAAAATGAGCCATTCTTGGTTTGTAAACATTTAAACCTACACTTACTACGAATGAAACTGACATTAAGAGCAGTTTATCATTTTAAAGTAAAAAATTGCATTCTCTATGACAGAGGAAAGAAAAACAAAACGGCAGTAAAAAGGTACTGCTTATGCAAACATATTATCATATATGCATAATATACAATAATGTCTGCATAGAAAAATACATATCTGTACTGTAAACACAAGTACAATTATATGTACATATATGCAAATAAAAGGTAAATATTTATGCATATATGTATATCTATACCCATAACATTCTATGATTCTATGATGTCACACAGACATTCTTAGACAAGATTAGTCATACCTGGTTGTATGCACAGTATTTAATGTAAGCAACAACTCATGTAAGAAGGCATGGAGAGCAGGCAGTAGATTTCATTATATATAAAATATTTATCAAGAGTTGAAAAATGGATTCTGTTTTCACCTTAGGAAAAAGAAAACCCATTGCAGGCAATAGAGAGGAACTCAGGATAATAAACTATTATAGGCACAATACAGTTTTCCCTTTTTCAGAATTCTTCTCTTACTTTTGTACTCACAGAGATATTCACCATACACAGCAATTTAGCCTTTTGCTACATTCACCTTTGGAAAATTATTTTTTCCAATACAAATTGTTTCTTTACAGGCAACAGATGAACACAGAAACACGCAAGTGAATCAATACTAAATGCAGAAGGACCTTCAAGATCTCTAGTGAGCTTCTGACTGACCTTTTGTCCTTGCTCTGAATTAAAAAGGATAGAAAAAAAACCTTCTATATAGTACTCTTAAAGGTTAACGTCCACATTAGTATATATCATGAAAGAGAATTGTCATGTGATCTCTAATTCACAAACACTGAAAACAACAAGCCACAACTTCTCTGTTTTAACGATATAAAACGTAATAAAATTCATGGCAGGGAGAATTGCTGCAAGTAAAACTCTTTCATCCTTAAAACTTGAATGATCCAATAGCAAAATAAAAGGCATGCGCAATGAAAGTATGACCTATATGTGTTTCTTTAAAAGTCTGTTGTTTAAATAATTGATTATATGGAATGATATACAAGGGTTGCTGCAGAAATTACAGATACTTGATCAACTGTAAAAACATGAGCTAAAGTCTGTATAACAGGTTAGAGCATTACTTAGAGCGGTTTAAAGCTTTTCTGAACATTTATCTACTTGTTAGCCTTTGACATGGTTAACTACTTTGACAACTGAAAGCTTTTTCTTTTTTTCATTCAAACAAAACGAGAATGTAGCAATATGGTTTTTAAAATTCCCTATTGTAGCACTGAAACTGTTTTTCTGGTTTGGTTTTTTTTAAATGCCACCTTCTTGCTAAATCATGTAAAAAAATGCAAATATCCTTCCATTAATATCTCAGATAAAGACAGCTGCATTAAAGAATGATGTCAAATTTCCACCTTTGGAATAAATACTAAACAACTCTATGGTTTGCCCAAGCCCACTACACACAGAAAACTCGTATCCCTTCCCAATAAGATAATTTGTATCCCATATTCTACAAAACAGTACTTCAAGTCAAGGCATCATATGCAATGTTAGCTACAGATGTATCATTGCATAAATACTTCCAGATAAAAATCAAACTTTCAAACTGAATTAGACAGCTTATAGTCCACATACAGTGGAGATATGGGAGGAAGAGGAGCAGAGAACATTTAAAACTATTAATAATTGCCACAGAAACTAGATGCTGTACACTTCTGTATATAACCTATCCCTATTTTTTTACTGAGATTTCAAGAGCACATTAATAACAGCTTGCAAATCAGAGCTCCATATTTTCTGTTGCTGAATTCAGTTTGTAAATCTCATTTATGGTCTTTTACAAAATCAAGAATATTTCCTTGGTCTGAGTTACTAGTTAGTCAAAGCCTTGATTAAGAATAATAGAGTCAGCAGATAAGATTTACATTCCATTATGCTTTCTCCTGGGCTGGCACATTCTTGTCACTTTTCACCTAAGGTTCAAAATCCAGATTCACAGACTTTTCCTTAAAAAAACCCCAAAAATCTGGTTTTATAGCAGCCAGACAAATCTTCATTCTGTTGATGATTTGAAAGTTGGCTATTACAAGATCCTATATGTCAGCAATTCAGTTTAATAATTGCTACAAATTCCTTTGAAATAAACTATGAGGTTTGTCTGACATTACCCCTTCTGGGAGGCCATAGGAAACAAATTATTTTCCTAACAATAACACTAATAGTCCTCTGGTCTGACCTTTTATTGCATAGTCTAAAAATGGCCTGTGTCTGTGTAAAACCCAGCGGGTACCTCTGATTCCTGTGGTTTGCTTTATACACTGCCAAGAGGCAGTTTTGCAGTGAACTGCATGATCTTTCCCTGGCCCTCCAAAAGCAATGCAAATCTTTCAGTTCCACTTGCACCTCTGGTAAGCTATCCCATATGGGTGTCTTTATTCAGCTCCAACAATACCAAAGTACGTCCTTGTTTCTATTTTTTCCATTAGTGTCTCTTCCTCCCTCTAATGATTGTCTCTAAAGAAGATACAAGATAGGGCATGTATCTGTTTTACTTGCTTCTAGTGCACCATCTGGGTAATACATGTTTTGTTAAAATTACTGTGGCTGAGGTGCAGGCAGGAAGTCTGGCCATTTGCTGTCCCCTGGTTGTTGCAAGTTAGGTTAGGAGAAGCCCTCTGAAGGGAAGTGTATCTTGCTCCACTCCACTGCTTAGTAAAAAGATCCTGTTGCAGTACTGCCAGGTACAGCAAGGACAGGAGCCTTCAGACACATAAGCACCAGGGGAAACCCAAGAGAATATTCTGATGTACAAAAGTGGACTTAGGGATCTTTATGTAACTGTATAAATTTTGCTGCAACCTAAAAAATCCTGGATAGATTAAAGAACAAGATTAGAGCATAGGGCTTTGCAAGGGTGGGTGGGTTTGTTTTCAAACTCTTTTAACCTAACTTTTCCAGAAAACCCAAATTTTCTTTACCAAACAAATTTTTTTATATTGTAAAAAAAATACCCTTCAGAGATTGCAAGACCCCTGAGGTTCACAGTATGCTTGATTCCAGAAAGACAAGTTGAAAATTGCACCTTTAAATTCAGGTCAACTGAGGGTCCTGTCATACAATGAAACACAGAATAACTAACCGTAGGAGGTTTCTCAATACTGTTTTTGCACATGGTGTCATGCTTTCCAAATTTTCAAATAATCTAGTATTGTTTTGAGCCCTTCATGGAAATGAGTTTTGTATTATCAGCAAAAGAAAAATTACAGACACTACTAACATGGTAAAAACAAACCAAGACTAGCAAAGGAGCTAAACACCAAGGATGTTGCACTATCTCTTGGATCGGACAACTGTGAGGCCAACATGATTGAACAAACAAAACCACAGACTGATAGGAAATACTATGCTTAACAGGAGGCATGTTACAGGACCAGTAGATCTGTGAAGTACTTCATAACAGACCTCATAAAATCTGTCTCCTTTCACCATTAACAAAAGATGTTCATAAAGACTGATTCTGTAAATGACTTCATGATAATTCCAAAATTAAAAGACCATACACTTCTAAAATATTTCATAGCCATTTCAGCAATTTATTCAAAACATTATAATAGAATCATAGAACGGTTGGGTTGGAAGGGACATTAAAGATCCTTTAGTTCCAACCCCTCTGCACTCAGGCGGAGACACCTTCTACTAGACCAGGTTGCTCAACGCCCCATCCAACCCAGCCTTGAACACTTCCAGGGAGAGGCCATCCACAACTTCTCTGGGCAACCTCTTCCAATATCTCGCCACCCTCTCCAGCTTTCCTGCAGGCCCCCTTTAAGTACTGGGAGGCCACTATAAAGGCCTCCCCAAAGCCTTCTCTTCTCTAGGCTAAATAACCCCAAGCTGTATGTATTGTGTAGCTGTATGTCCTGGATTTCCAAGAAATCAAGTCTAGAAGTCTTAATGGAAAACATACTAGAATTATAAAGTTATTGTTCTGTTGGATCAGAATTCAACCTTATTTGCTTGAAGAATAGCAAAAAAAAATAAATCTCCCGTGAGACTAAATTATACTCAAGTTTCTTGTTATACAAAAAAAAAATATATTTCTATTATTAGAGAAACAAAAATTATTATAAAATATTATAAAACCATTTTCTATTTTTCTAACAATTGCATGATATTATATTAATCAAAAAATTACACTATTGCAATGAATTTATGTTAAAACATTGAAAACTAAAGAAAGAATTCTTATTCACTGACCACATTTCCACAGTCCTATTCTCCTGTCAAGCACATGGATGTTACCAGTCTCAGAAAAAGGCTAACAATCCTACTGACTTGATCATTCCATCATCAGATACAACACAAATCAACAGAAATTAAGTACAAACATGCCAGTAAATAATTAAGTATTAATATAGTTTGGATACTACAGTAATTTCTGTGAATAGTTTCTGGGCTGCACCAAACGTAACATTTAGACTTAGGGAAGTTTATGGTGGTTTGCAGTGTTCAGACTCATCATGTACATGCCACATACTGACTTTGAATTTGGCACTGAATGTATGCATTAGAACTTTTCAGAAATACACTTTCAGGAAAGTTGTCAAATACTGTGGCAAGCAAGAAGGTCCTGTACTTAACACAACAGCATGATGGAAGATGGCACACACATCAGTGAAGCTCCTCAGACAAGAACAAGACAAAAAAAAGAATAGAACACTTAGTGCATACATGTGCCAGGTACTCTACATATAATTACATTATATGATGTCAGGTTTATTTATGGCTTCATATAATGTAATTAAATGTAGGGGTAGATAATAGTTTATTTACATGTATGAAAGAATGCAAAGCATTTCATACATTGCTGGGCGCTTCCACAGCTCTTCCCAAAAATGACAAAAACTTGTGAGAGAATAGAAACATCATTCAAACTCTCAATTTTAAGCAGAAAATGTAAATTTTTTGCTTTAAATTCCACTTAGTTGATATAATATACAGCATTTAAACATGATTTGGATGACTTTTCTTTTACAATCTACGCACTTCATTCTTCATTTCCTTGAACCATGTAAGTACTAGAGGCATCACAGCTAACTATATGCATACACGGAGGAAGAAAATTCTGTCTCCTGATGGGATGTTCTTTATGTTAAGATTTCAGTATAAATATTAAAACAGTGACATTAACCTCTAGCTTACTGGGCCAACATTTGTTGGAAAATGCTCTTGATTTTTTAAGTGATTCAATACCAAATCCTTATTTGTTCACATAATTGTTTTACTGTGCTACCACATATTTTGTAGTGACTACAGCATTTAAGTCAAGGATAGACTGTGCTCTGCATGCGAAGTATACCAGTCAGAGGAAATGTAAATGTTGCTATAGAGAGTCATTAAATATGGACAAAATTTACAATTCTAGTTCTCTTTTTAGAAATAATTCTGTAAAGATGACAGAAAGGAAGTTAGTCTTGTGAAATATGCAACAGACATAACATGGGAGCTGCAAAGGTATCAGATTGGAATTAAGAAATAGCAGAGCACACTAAAAGCTTATTTACACCTTCCAAACATCTGTAATAAAATGGCTTCACCCTTTGAAGATTTTATACATTTTCAAAAATACTTTTTAATACTGTAAATGAGTGAAAATTTCTATTGCACTGTCTAGTAATCTTGTTTTTAAAATAAGAATCATTAACACTAAAAAAATTTAAATATGCTCAACTTTTAAAGTCGTTAAGTTATATCTGTCTGTACTGTCTCTCTGAACTTTGTGTTGAAGTTAACAGAAAAGAAGTACTCATAGGTATATTCTTTGAAAGAGTGGTTGATTAAACATTGGCACTCACTGCCCAGAGAGTTTGTGGAAATGTTCAAAACCCAACTGGACACAGTCCTGGGCAAACTTGCTCATCTTGCTTGAGCACAAAGTTGGACTAGATGATCTCGGAGAGCTCTTTTCCAGACTCAGTTATTCTGAAAGCCTGACTGTGGTTCTTTTAATTGCACAAACTAACTGTTCTCTCTTTTTAATGAATGCAAAATATTTACAGGAAATATTGTACTTAAATTACCCAGGGTGATTACTTTGAATGCAAAGTTTGCTTAGAAACTTTGGTCATAAATATTTTTTTTTAAGAATTATGGTAATTTTACAAATAAGCCACGTGAATAAAGATCAAAGTAGCAGAACTGATTCATGAAATCAGATACTCCATTAACATTCCACACACCATGAAATTTCGGCCTCATGCATGTGTGTTTAAAGGGAATGAGTTCTATTTTCATTGTCGCCTCGATAAAGAAAAAATTAGTGCAAAAAATATGTCCATAGCTAATTCTGTTATATACATGCAAACATATATTATATATAAACATTACTATATTTAGATTTCTCTATATAAATCATTTACATAACTATTCTCCTGTTATCTAATAGCTATTTCCTTCCTAATCAAAAACTGTACAAATATTCATGCATGGAATTGGAATAATTTTCTAAATATAGAGAACTTCATCTAGAACTAATGGTTGTAAGATACACATCATGTAATACTAAGTGACATAATTTACATTCAAATCTGCATATCTAGCCTTTTTATCTGATAGAAAACACAGAAAAGTTTCTAAAAATGGGATCATCAGTATCAGAGTGCTACTAATATCAGAATAATTAAGAAGTCTTTTAAAAATGTTACAGCTGTTTGATTGTTGAATTATTAAGTTTTATGTTCTGAGGGTGACCTTCAAGTTATGGAGACAACTAGCTCAATTGCATTTCAACTGTGGACAACATGAATGTGAGAACTAAATAGGCATGGTACATTTTCATTCTGTCATAAAGAAATTTAATGGTTTTGTGAGACTGTAAATAAATTTTCTCTAAAACTTGTTCTTTTGTATTCTTCTTTTGGAGAACACAAAGACTTTCATGCATAAAGTGGGATAATATTTATTTTAGGGGCTGGTGGTTTTGATAGTCCCTTGTTATATCTCCTGTAGGATCTGTGAAGTGACGAAATTTCTACAAGTTCCAGTTCTCAAGTTGTTGCAAATGTTCTGGGTTACAGATACACAAAGGGTCTGAACCTAATTAATATCTTCTATAATACCACTAAGCATGAGCTCTACAACTGACTCTAAGAGGATGGATTAACAGAGGAGCACCAGCAGCAAAAAGCAACCCTTCACAATGATTTCCTATGCTTATTTAAACCTAATGCTTGTATTTCACTGGTTACCAACACTTGAACTGTAGTCATTCTGGCAATGAATGGCTTATTAGTAAGTTTTTTAAATTAATACAGTCTTCAAAAGGTTCCCATCTCTGAGCAGAGCTTCAGAACTAATTGCTGGATCTAGAGGCACAGGTCCCTAAATTTTCTGGCCCTGAGAATTATCAGAAACTTCCAAACTGTTTAAATACATATTATAAAATTTGAAGTTTTAATACAACTTAAATCATGGAATCATAGAATGGTTTTGGTTGGAAGGGACATTAAAGAACACCTAGTTCCAACCCCCCTGCCATGGGCAGGGACACCTTCCACTTGACCTGGTTGCTCAAGGCCCTGTCCAACCTGACCTTGAACACTTTCAGGGAGGGGCATCCAGAACTGCCCTGGGCAAACTGTTCCAGTGTCTCACCACACTCACTATAAAAAATTTCTTCCTAATAACTCATCTAAATCTACCCTAATCCATCTTAAAGCCATTACCCCTCATCCTATCACTACAATCCTTTGTAAAAAGTCCCTCCCCAGCTTTCTTGTAGGTCCCCTTCAGGCACTCAAAAGCCACTGTAAGGTCTCCCCAGAGCCTTCTCTTCTCCAGGCTGAATAATCCCAATTCTCGCAGGATGTCTCCACAGGAGAGGTGCTCCAACCCTCTGATCATCTTTGTTGCCCCAACAGTTTGATCTCCCAAATGACGTGACTGGTGATAATTTCCATATTTCCATTAATATAATTTATTTAAATTTTAGTGAGACAGTAGGTTTTGTGTTAGTTTTGTTTTAATCAATGTTATTGGTCAGTCAGTCTGTCTCTTTATATTACCAGTAAAGAAGTGACTTTAGCAATATACATAATTTGGAATTATTATTCTAACTTCTGTTGTTACTGAGAAAATATATAGATATGTCCAGACATGAAATAAAATTACATTGACAATCATAATTCACACTGCACACTAATTAACCTGTAAATAATGAAAAGACATTTATATCTTTATTATTGTGGGGTTTTATTGTTTGTTTGTGCTTTTTTGGTGAGAATATAAGCTTACCTGCAGCAAAGGTATCTAATTTAAGCAAAATTTTGAAGATACAGGAAAACAGGATTTTAATATTTTTCTCTTATCATGTCATTTCATTTTAGAGTATTTACTATGCAACTTCTTTTATGGCATTTGCTTTTACCATTAGTTGATTTGCTAAAACACTGCAAACACTTTAAAATTTTTATTCAAAAGATGAAAAATTATTGGAATCCCTGGATATCAAAAAGGTGTAGGTCAAAGGATTAAGAACTGCATATAGATTGTTAAAAGATAAGAGTTCTTTATCCCTTTTGTAGGACAATTTTTCACCTCCAATTTATAAGCAAAATTATCTTGAAATATTTAAATAATAGCCCTTCAAAAATCTTTTAGGCATACAAAGAGAATAACCAGGGAAGTCAGAACATAATGCAGAAGTGAACTGCACTGAAGGCAGAAACTGAGAAAGAGCTTCTGATCAGATCTCTGAAGTCTGGTAAAAAAAACAACTCACACTACACACCAGTTAACCACACACTAGTCAACCTTAAGAGCACTAAAGAGGTTTCATATTGAGTAAGACAATAATACAACATCAACTTTGCACACACAAGAGAAGTGAAAACAACACGCCTATATTCTAGACAACAAGCATTTTTTTCAGCCTTGCTCTTACTCATATTGTCAAAAAGAAAATGATTCTAAAGGGAAACATCATTACACATCCAACATACTTGTAAGATTCTGGTTCTCATCCATGTAAAATAGCATCAAATTATATGGTTAAGCTCTTTCTCCTTATATACTCTTAATACTCTAGTATTTATTAGCATTTGTGTCACCTCTAGAAGAGCAGTGTCATTTTAGTTATTGCTAATGTTAATTATTTCTAAATGAGACATTTAGGCAGACTGTTAGGAAGGCAATAGGTAACAGCATGAGAATTCTTCCCAGAGAAATTAAAAAAAAAAAAAAAAAAAAAAAAAAAAAAAAAAAAAAAAAAAAAAAAAAAAAAAAGGTTAATTGAAAAGAAAAAAACAAAAATACAAAGAACAGGGAAAAAGAAAAAAAAAAAAAAACCAC
>WTSP01016246.1:65446-77258 GCA_025331215.1 Actenoides lindsayi | reverse complement strand
GAGGTGGTGGCTGCCCCATCCCTGGCACCGCTGCAGGGGAGGTTGGCCGGGGCTCTGAGCACCCTGCTCCAGTTGCAGATGGCCCTGCTCCCTGCACAGGGGTTGGACCAGGTGACCTTGAAAGGTCCCTTCCCACCCAAACCAGTCTGTGATTCTACGATGCTATGAAAGTGGATGTCAGAGAAGAGGGGCTGTTTCTTCTGCACACAGAAGCTGTCTACACACAGAGGTGAGCTCTCTATCGAAGGCAGCACTGAACAGATCCCCAAACCTACAGGACTCTCTGCCGGCTGCCATGTCTGACCACTTGAGATCGGCAGCAGCAGTCCCAGAGCTGGGCTGACTGGGTGGGACTGGTGGTTCCCACCCTGTGAGCTCTGACTGTGGCGTTAGGTGTGGGGATGTGTCTGGGTGTCCGTGCACGCACGGGCGTGTGCAGGCGCGATTTCCACCTTCAAAGTGACAAGAAAAACGCAACGAATCTGATGACACCAGCCCGGTGTTCCCCTGGGTTTGTAGCTCCAGCTGTCAGAGATGTGTGGTCGCTTCAAGTGCTCTGAGAAACCTTAACAATGGGTGATCCCAGCGTAAAGGAAACCACGGAAAACACAGTAGAGTGGGCATTGAAGTAATCCCCGATTAATCCTGAAGCGTCAAATGGTTGCTTTTCCGCAAACAGCTCTTCCCTGAAAACTCAAGCTCTAACCAAAACCTGTCGCTGTCAAGTCCGAGTTTATGTCCCCACTCCCAAAGCCTTCTTCTGAACAGACAACCAGGTTTTGGGGTTTTTCTGCTTCATCTCAGCAGATGGAAACGCACGTGACTGCGCTGTGATGAATTCGACTGTTGTTGGTTATTAGCAGCTGGAGTTCCGCTCCCCTGTTTTAAAATAATAATAACAACAATGGTTTTAAAGGTGCTTTAAAGATGCCCTCGGGCCCCTGAGCATTATTTATCTTTTCATCTGTGTTTACACAGCAGTTAGAACAACAGGATCTATATTCAGATAAGGGGGTTTGGTCACTGCAGTCATATAAGGGAGATGATGGGAAGAAAAAAGGGGAGGGAACTTGGGAGGAAAATATTTGGAGCGCTTTCTCTTTTCATTAATTTCGGAGTCTGTAGTGTGAAGAGATCTTTAGTCTTTTCATTTCGAAAATTGCAACTGGCTCTTACAAAGAGCCTGGTCAGGCTCCCAGCCACAGCCTGTTTGGCCAGGCCACTGAGATGCCCACGAGACTAGATGCAAAGAAAGCCAAGTGCTTAATCACTGCACCGCCAAAAAACATTGACGCTGGTCCGGTGTCAGCTGTTGGGGAATGATTATCATTATTATTATTTTTCTTAAGTTCTAGCATCGATATTTCTTGTAATTAATTATGGACACCTTACCGAGTCAGGCAGCGGAATGGGCTGCCCAGGGAGGTGGTGGAGTCACCGTCCCTGGAGGGGTTTAAAGCCAGGCTGGATGTGGCACTGAGTGCCATGGTCTGGCCCATGTGGTGCTGGTGGGTCACAGGCTGGACTCGATGATCTCAGAGGGCTTTTCCAGCCCATATTCTGTCGTGCTGACACCCCAGGATGGAGAGTGAGCCGGGGGTGGAAGACGGGAAGCACTTGGTGCCTGTCCTGATAGACTTTGAATGCCAAGTCCCTTTCCCAGCCTCACCTCCTCTTCGTTAGCCATCACCCGTTACACCGGTACGTTGGTGTGCATCCTGGCACAGCCAGGCTCTCGAAGGACAGAAGTGTGTTGGACCCCGCAGCAGAACATCCCCTGTGATGGTGGGAAGAGTTTGTTTGTGTAGGGTCACAGGAGGGGAATTTGACAGGGGAATGAGTCACTGCAGGGAAAAGGCCACGCTGTGGGGAGGGTACTGACTGCTCCGGGTGCAGCGTTTGGCTTGCTCGTGGGTTTTCTGCCTGGCTTCAGTAGGACGTGTCTCTCCACAATGCCTGAACACTTCCCAGTCCCCTTCTTGCCATCTATGAATTAAGGATACTGGTTCTTCCTTGCCTCACAGGCGATCCAGTTAGTGCTGGTATGGCCACAGATCTGGAGGTACCCTAAACCCAGATCACAGAAGCTGATCCAGCTTGTCAGTATTCACCCCATGAGCATCTCCTGTGGAGCACCGCAGCCTTTCCTACCACAAGAAAGAGTCTTCCCCCCATCCCACCGGTCTGTTTGTGCTTCTCAAGCCCAAGGGAAGACTTTTCCTTCCTCTCCCCAGTGCCGAGTTCCTCCTCACCACGAGATGTCTCTGCTCAGCTATGCCAAGGCAGAGCCCAACGTGTCTGCGGAGGGGTGAGTGGGGGGAACTTGAGGGGGATCTTTGGCTTAGAGGGGGTTAAGGGAGAAAATCTCTGTGGCTTCCCAAAGATCTCCTACTTGATCTCGCTGCCGTCCCCTTTCATGTGCCGTGCTGAGCTCCTCGGTGGGCTGCATCCTCCTCCGCAGAGCTCTGCATCCCACTGGCTCTGTGGCCGGAGCCTCCCAGAGCTTGAGGTTTCCTTTAGAAAGACTTTCTTGAAGCCCTTGAGCAAGTGGCTTTGCTGGAGGATCACACAGACCTGGGTGCCTTTGTGTCTCCCCACATGTCTGAGAGACTTCAAGAGATCCTGCCTGGACTATAATTGTTCCTCAGCAGGGTCCTCAGTGAGAAATAACACGTTACTCATCCCGCAGGAGCCTTGAGGTCCCTGAGTCCCTGCCCTCCCCTCCAGGACAGTTTGGTGGCTGGAGGAGACTCAAGGGGTCGACCAGCTGCAGTTATGGGGTCCCAGCAGCCAGAACCAGTATAGGGGGACAGCAAAGGCTGTCTGTGGACACAAGCCTCTCCCACAAACGTTACCAGGAAAAAAAAACCCCAGGAGGGTGGAAGTTTTTGGTGTCCCACTCTGCTTGCAGGAGAGGCACCCAACTGACCTTGCTCTCCCAAAGGCAGGACCTGCTCGGTTCCTGTTTGTCAGCTCTGCTCGCTGCGCTCGGACCCCGGAGCCACCGAGGGAGAGGGACCGTCCGGGTTAAAAGGACACGGGGCACGATGCCACGTAGCTGTGTCACTCAGCTGGCTCCTGCCCCATCTGCTCACGGGGGTGGGTGGCAGAAGGAGGAGGCTCAGAGCGGATGGAGGGGGTGGGCTGCAGGGGGCTTGCAGAGCAGCTTGGACCCAGCTAATGAGGTCCCTGGGGAGAGCGGGGAGCGTGACGTTATTTGGCAGAAGGCAAGCGGTCGGTTCTCCGGGTCCCACCTCAGCTGGGAGTGGGGAGCCTGATGTAACTTCTTTATTTTGCATCTGGAGGGTTTCTGTGGAACATCTTTCTGCTCATTCCTGGGAGGAACAGAGACGGGCTGTAGCAGAGCGACTGCCACCCTGTCACAGCCACCGCTGCTGGGGTGGACAGAAGATGGTGCTGTGACCCTTTGGGGTTGTCCTGGGACTAGCCCTGGGGCTCAAGCAGGTTGCCATGTGGCCTGTCTCTAATTCTGTCTTTGTGGTTGCAGCGATCTCCTGGTGGCAACTGCTCCAAATCCCAAACTGGTCAGAAATGACTACAAAGTTCACTATTCCAGAGTCCAATGGCCTCTACTACTTGCTCTTCTGCTTCCTTGGACATCCTTTTAGCAAAAGTCTTGAGAAAATATTGTCTCCACCTCTGCCTTGCATGGTCCGGAGCCACCTCACTGCTGGGAAATGGTGGTGCCTGGAAATGGGGAGAATGACTTTGACAATCTGGTCCCAGCTACCAGAGGGACCAAGTGCCCATTTGTGATCTGAGCATCATGACTGGAGTGCAGCTGAGGCGTGGGGACGGGATGTGACCAGGACAAGATCCCTCACATCCCTCTCAGCTCTGACATGACATCGCTCGTCGTCAGGCTTCAAAATGACTCTGGGAAGCCGAAGAATTACAAGGGATGAGGTGACACACTTGGGGGACCATACGAGTGGCGGTGGCAAAGCTGAAGCCTACCCTGAGTGCTGTGCTGTGCCCACTGGGCGATACTGTCAGGATATTTATTCCCTGCTCTGGGCCTCAGTTTCCCCAGCTAGAAGTCACTGGCCTCCACGTGTAAAAGAAAAGAAGTCGAATGAAAAGCACAGCCCCACGTGAGCTGAGGATCATTGTTACAAGGAGCGTGGCCGGTGCATGATCCTGCTGTCCCAGTTTGCCAGTTCAGCTCTTGCCAGAGATGGTGCCAGCAGATACGAAGTGCCAGCTGCTGGCATGGCTGGGGGCATGTTGGAGGGAGCCCCATTGGGAAATGAACCTCCCAGACTCTGAGACAAGATAAGGGGATTTAGGCAGAGGCTGCCGTTCAGACTCTGTCTGGAGCAATGTTTTCATTCCTGCTTGGTGGAGGATACGTGGTAGGGAGAACCTCTATAGGTGGCCTTGCTGGGGTGGAGGATCTTGCTGGAGCAAGTGCGAGGTGCTGAGAGCTCCCGGGCAGCCGAGCACGGCAGCCTAAGCAAATAACTCTTTGGGGAGAGAAGCCAGGGAAAATTCTCTGATCTCTGCATATTAAAGCCGCATGGTGCCGAAACCCTTATTAGCACATCCAATCCTAATTGTGGTGTTTGCTTCTGCTGTTCTGTACTTGCCTTTCTAACAACACGGGAGCCGACAGGAACGGCGCTGGGGGTGCCCCCGGCGCTCTGGGCTTGGATCAGCTGCAGAGATTTTGATTTCTGATAAAGGGAAGCTGTGGTGATTTATACCCCCTCCACTTCCTTCCTCGTGGGGATGAAGACATCCCGGAGGAGTCCTCTTCTTCCCAGGACGTTCTTGGGTGATCTCATCTTGCTCTGCCTCTGCCTGTGCCGGCACCAGCAAAACCAACGCTTGCGCTTTGCACATGAGCCCAGCTTCACGGTGGCGGGGAAACTGAGTCACAAAGGAGTTAGTGATGGGCGTGAGGGTTACCCAGGGTATATCAAAGAGACCTGATCCAGTATTAACTGAGCTCGTGGAAAGACTCTCTCAGTGACTTTAGCAAGCTTTGGACAGGGTGCTTGGATGAGGAGGAGTCCTGCTCTTCCCCTCTTTTCTGCCCCACATTGTAGAGCAGGAGACAAAGGGCCTCCTTTTAGCTTGTGGCATCCATTCAACACAATGAGGTCATGACAGATTTGGCCACTTGGGAGTTTAGCTCAAGGCAATAGAGCAGAGGATGGAGGTGGAAACCCTCTGTGACCCTGAGCACTTCCCCAAGTCCTCCTGGGATGCTCCTCAAAGTGGGGGTGATGGGGATAATAATATTTCCTTTGTCTAGAGAGACTGGAAGCTGTGCAGGGCTGGGCTCTCTCTGCGAGCATGTCTGTGCAGTGCTCAGCAAAGTGGTGCTTGGAGCTCGGGGAAGGCCCCCCGGGCACTATCCTAATATAAATAATAATGAAACATGGCTAGAGATAAAGTTTAACCAAGAACACCAGAATGAAAACAATGCACAGCACTCATCAGGAGGCACTGGAGCCCCAGCGAAGATGAGATTGAGAAGGATCTTCCTGATTTCTGAGTCATCTTCAGATGCAGTGGGCTTCTTCAGCTTCACAAAATACTTGGGATCTCTACTGCACTCCAAAGCTGGAATGTTTTTTCCTGAGGATTATCACCCCAGGGTTGTCTCCCCAGCTTTGTTAAATTCCCTCTAAGTGCTTCTCTGTCTCTTCTGGGGATGCATGGGGAGAATCTGTCAGAGAAGAGACATCAGGCAACAGATGTGATCAAAACCCCTTATCAAACTTCTCCACGAACCCTGTGTCCTGGAATTAGATCTGCCAACCTCAGCTTGCCCTTTAGCCTGGGCAGAGAGCGTCTGGTGCAGGTACAATGACTTAATACTCCAAGAAGAAAGAAGCTCAGCTCCTTGTAAGAGTGACTTCAGCATCCTGCTAAGGAGAGGACTTCAAAAGTTGGGGACATCCCCTCTGATGCCCAGAGCAGAGCTCTTAGACCTGTGGGGCATCATCTACTTCCAGGAGATGTGGCCTCTCCCTCAAGATTCAAGACCATTCTGTTTTCTTTGTAAGAGTCGCTTAGCTGAGAGCTGTGGGATCCCAGTACTCCAGAAGCAATCCCAACTGGGTCATGGGATCCTTGCTGTGCTGTGCAGAACCCCTGGGATCTTCTACCGATGTCAGTACTTGGCGTGGAAGCAGCTGAGTTTTGCTGAGTTTTGCTTGGGCTGCGTGCACAGAAATCAGACCCCTGTTGTTTGCCAACCAAAACAGCGGGATGTACCTGCAGGATGAAGGTGTTGTGGTTATCTGGCTGTAGGGGAAGGCTCCAGGCACTGGGCATGATGGTCCATGTCAGCTCTCTGCGGTGGGCTGTGTACCCATGGAGTGTTGTTAACGCTGGGAGACGCTTCTGGTAACATCATGATCTCTGGAACAGGCAGAGATGTTCGTTTCAAGACCTGAACAAAGGCTTTTTGGTGAAAGCAAATGCACCAGGAATGATGTTACAGGGCATGATGATCAAAAGAGAGACCAAAACTACTCAGGATTTTGGACTGAATTTGGCAGTTTGGTTTGGAGAAGGCAGGAGGGAAAATCTGGAGGAAGTTCAGATGTTTGCTTTGCTTCAAAAAGATCAGAAATGAAACTTAATTTGGGGGGGTTCAAAGCAGGGTTTGGGTTTCAAATTCACCTGGGTGGATTTTTTTTTCAAGGTGAAAAAAGACAATAAAATAACTTCAGGTGAAGGTTATGCTCCAGCACAGAACATTTTTCCTTCTTGTTCAGCCAGCGGGCAGATGACTCCCATACACAGGCTGCTATGGGGAGGAGGGGAGGGGGCTCCTGGCCAGCTTGTGCTCGAAGATAAGGCAAGAAAATACCAACTGCCTCTTCTGCCAGTAACAGCTGAGGTAATAGGATGTCCCAGCTTAAGCTGGTGCCCTTGTGGTACGGCTGGTCCCATTACGCTTGAAAATACAGCAAACACAGAGACGATCGTGTCCGTTTGGGCAAGGGAAGGAGCGAGGGGACAGCGTGTCTTGAGGGCACAGCACACCTGGAAAAGTCGACAGCAAGGCAACTGCCTTTCTGGGAGCTCTCTCAAGAACCAGAGGGCCGATGGCACCCTGGCTTGTATCAGGCAGAGTGTGGCCAGCAGGAGCAGGGCTGTGATTCTCCCCCTGCACTCAGCACTGGTGAGGCCTCAGCTCCAGTACCGGGCACAGCTCTGGGCCCCTCACTGCCAGAAGGATCTTGAGGGGCTGGAGCGGGTCCAGAGGAGACAACGGGGCTGGGGAAGGGACTGGAAGGAAAGGCTGATGAGGAGAGGCTGAGGGAGCTGGGGTTGGTCAGCCTGGAGAAGAGAAGACTCAGGGGGGACCTTGTCGCTCTCTCCAGCTCCCTGAAGGGAGGGTGCAGTCGGGTGGGGGGGTTGGAATTCAGGAAGCATTTCCTGACAGAGAGGTGATCAGCCAGTGCAATGGGCTGCCCAGGGAGGTGGTGGAGTCACAGTCCCTGGAGGTGTTTAAAGCCAGGCTGAATGTGGCACTGAGTGCCATGGTCTTGCCCGTGTGGTGGTGGTGGGTCACAGGCTGGACTTGCTGATCTCAGAGGGCTTCTCCAGCCGCAGTGATTCTGTGATTCTGTGTGGGCTGCCCTGGGTGACCCTGCTCTGGCAGGGGGCTTGGACTTGATGTTCTCCAGAGGTCCCTTCCAACCCTGAACATTCTATGATTCTATGAATTTGCTTTGTGATTTGCAAATCTGGTTTCCCCCTCCATTGTTTGTGTCTCTTTCTTCATGGTAGCTGGTTGAAGCTGTTGCTATCTGTCCTTCAGGGAACAGTGTCAGTGATAATCTGGATTTGGGGTGGCTGAGGTCAGGGCCGTGTGTCACTGAGGTCAGGGCCATCCATTGTTGAGGGCAGGGCTGTGTTTTGGTGAGGTCAGGGCCGTCCATCGTTGCCCCCTCAGGAGATGTGGCAGGAGGGGGTCTGGCAAAGGGGCTGGATGGGCATCTGGAGGTGGAACATCTGCACCTGCTGCTTTGAGCCTGGGTGGTTTGTTGCCGCAGCGCTTTGTCGCTCACCTGCCGTGCTGCTCAGATGCTCCACGAGCCAAAGCCACAGGAGCAGTGTGAAGTCCCAAGATGCTGTAAAACACCTAAATGCCTGGAGAGCCTGCCTCGGTTCTTGGCCAGGAAACAAACAGTCCTCTCTAAGGACTCTGTGTTGGTGTTCAGATGGTGCAGCTCAGTGTCACAGCTCTCCAAGAAACCCTAATTATGCAGAAACCAAAGTCCTATTTGCCTATTATTTGCATCTTTTGCATTATTCTTTTTGCATGCTTTGCATGGCCCGTGCTAGTATCGACAAGGCAACTGATTTTGTTGTGGACAGAACGCTCCCAAAGGAGCGAGCAGCCATTCTGGGGTGCCTGCAGATGGGGAACTGCATCTCAGCACTGCGAGATGACTCCTGGGGGGTTCGAGCCCTGCCTCCAAACAATGCTGTATTCAGGAGGTTCCGGCAGCGTCCGCAGCTCAGCACTGGCCACGAGCTTCACAGAATCTTCCTTCACAGCAGAACAATGAGGCGTCTGAGTGTCGACGTCTCCCGGCCAGCTGCCTGGGGCAAGCAAACCTGTGAGATGAGATGAGATGAGATGCAGCGGCTGTACCTTGGCCCCGCTGGTAACCAGGCTGTGGGCACACACGGGGACAATGCTCCGGTGCTTGTGTCGTGGGCACAGAGTTGGGGAGGGGTATAACATAAGGAGGAGACAGCTTAGGGAATACGGTTGAAAGGCATCATTGGCATGGGTGCTGAGCTGGCTTTTGTTGGCTGCTGCTGCCTCAGGGGCAGCGTCGGGGATGGGTTTTGTTTCCCGAAGTCACCACTGAAGTTGGGAGGAAGGAAGAGGGTGTCGGGCACGGGCTTTGGTTTTCTGCATGTTTCTTGATCTCTCGGTTGGGTTGCAGGATTTGACAGTTCCCTCAGCATCCCTTTGTGGTGGTTGTTGAGAAGTGTAAGCTCGTCCTTGCCTGGACGCTCCTCGGACAAACTACCCTGGCAGAATTCACACTCCACTGAACCAGGGTGAGCAATTTGGGCGACATCTTCCGCAGGACACAAATCTGCCCGGCCACCAACCAGCAGTCTGGGCTCTGCCTCTGGTGCTGCAGTCCTGTCCACTGACCCATCAGAAGGTAGCGTTCCCTGCATCGCAGCGCTGTTTGATCCACAACCAAAGCTGAGTTCCCTGAACTGAGGGCTGTGAGATGGTCACGGTGTGGCAGGTTACAGTTGATATGGACGCGGGCTGGGATGAGGAGGTGGTGCGTGAAGGTAAAGCAGCTTTGTTTAAGTACCTGCATGCTGTAACATCAGAGCGGAGGGGACGTAACGCATCATGAAGTCAGCTGCTGGTCAGTGCAGGAAGACAGATCTTCTGAACACCCCCATAAAGTCAGTTTGGCGGAACCTGGTGGGGCTCGCTGGGCCCTGCAGCCTCCGGTGAAAGGCTCTTCCAGGAGCGCTGCCTCGGCAGGGAGCCTGCAGATCCAAGCTGTGTGGCCAGGGCAAATCATTCCCAGTTCTCTCTTGTGGCGGCCCCTGTAGTTTCTTTTGTTTAAGTACTTGTGTCTACATGGCAGGGTGACATTCATCTACTAAGGTATTTGCAGAGTGATCGCTTCCACCTTTTCCTCCAGCACTGAAGCTCTCTGACACACCAAGCTCTCAGCTCTTCTGCACATTTGCTCCAGCCGACTTCACGTGTGATGGGAGCAGATAGAAGAACCTACCTGACTTTAGAACTTTCTTTTTCTTTTCACTGTCCTCTTATAGGTTATGTGCTTTTATTGGGCAGATTAAAAGGTTAGGGATGATGTGTAGATGGCAGCCTCTTACGTGTTGCTCTCCAAGGCCTGTTTGACCTTCCTGGTTAGATACAGGATTGTCGGGTAATTCAGCCACAGGAGGTTGTTCAGGGCAATCTCCAGCTCAAAGCAGAGTAATGTGATTACTGCATTAGGATTTTCACAGTGTTCCAGGCAGACTTTTCCCATGGAAAGTGGGAGTGTGTTTTACTGCTCCAGGCAAAGCAATGGGGAGCGAGCGTCTTTCCCTGCGCTCGACAGCGACTTCCTCACGTGTGGATTGGCAGGAACCCATGAAGCGTGATGTTACCCCTGGAAGCTTGTCAGAGCACTTCCTTTTGTTATCTACCTCATTATTTGTTATCTACCTCGTTATCTACCTCAGGGCTGCTCTCTCCTGCTGCTCTGCCTCCAGCAACGTGAAAAGCTCGTGCAGCGCTGCCCCGCAGCGCGAGAGGCGGCCCAGCCTGGCTGACGCAAATGGAGCTGGGAGTTCACTGACTCCTGTGTTGAGTGGTTTGGCAGTTTTTCAGTGCAAGGTTAGTACTTGAACTTCATGGTTAAGGAGAAGGGATTTTAATATTCTTCCCCTTTCAAGCTGGCTCCGTTTCACAGTTAAAGCCTTTATTTGGCGTTGGTTAGAGGGAGCTTAGCGTCCATCTGCCCTTTTCCTTTCCCCAGACCTTACCCGGTGGGTTTGCAGAGCTGTGCAGATGACTCGAGGGGCGGCTGTGGTGGAGCTGAATCAGCCTTGGCAAATTACAGCCAGTTTGCTTAGATGTCGGGTTGCTGAAGAAGTTGTGGCAGCAGTCACTCATAGTTTGCTGTTTTCTTTAGGAAACAAAATTTACATCATTACAAAGGGCTCTTTGAGCCTTATTTCCAAGGCTGACTCTGAAAATTGCAGATGAATGAAGAATTTCTCACCCTGCCCTTTCTGCTCCCTCCGTACAGGAAAGGAGTGGTGCAGAGCGAGCGCTCAATGGCATTTCCTATTTTGTTAAGCTGGCAACATCTGAAAACTGAATCTCTGCAGGACAACTGCGAGCAAAAACTTTCACCTGCACATTCAGTGATCTGAAACTCCAGTTTTCCTGGCCCCCAGGATGGAGCCAAGCATCGCAGGCAGACAGAATCGTGACAGACTTGGGTTGTTTTCCTAGCACTGACTGGACAGCTTTTTGGTCTGTTTGTCCAAGCACAGCAAGAATATTTTCGCTATAGTTCTGCCAACACAAACCCTGTTTATCTCAGCTCTCTGGTCGTGAGGATGATTTGCTATAATACAGTTTATGAGCAATTTACTTAAAGATTTCAAAGTTCTTCTTTCCTGCTTGACAGCTGAGTTTATTTCAAGAGTGACCTGAGATAAAGTCTTGAAGTAACAGTGAATTCTCTGCCTGGTAATGCATATAAAAGGCACAACTCTCTGACACGGGGTCAAGTGTGCTTGAGCAAAGTCATCCAACTTCCCAAGGCACGAGAAGAACCGTTGTTCCTTTGGGCCAGCACAGCTGCCTGTACTCTCTTGCATTTAAAACCAGGTAAATACAGTTTCACTTCAGGAAGTCTGCTTAAATTCCCTTCCTTGGTGACACTTCCTAGAGCCCCAGCCATGACTATCCACATACCTGAGTTTTAATTAAATGTCTTCAGGAGTGTTTGCAATGAGAATGGAGTCAAAGCCTGCAGGTGTGAGGCTCTGATGTGTAGATTTTGGTGCACGGAGAAGAGTGTGGGCAGCAGGTCAAGGGGACTTCTCCTTCCACTCTGCTCTGCCCCAGTGAGGCCAGCTCTGGAGTACTGGGTCCAGTTCTGGGCTCCCCAATTCAAGAGAGACAAGAAGCTACTGGAAATGGTCCAGCAGAGGCTGGGAAGATGCTGAGGGGCTGGAGCATCTCTGTGCCAGGACAGGCTGAGAGCCCTGGGGCTGTTCAGCTGGAGAAGAGCAGCCTGAGAGGGGA